>JALQSN010000135.1:0-110699 GCA_023690525.1 Holotrichia oblita | reverse complement strand
GGGGACGGTGGTATTCCTTACTATATTTTTTCTGGCTTGTTCCGGACGACTATACAATCAGCCATTTACCGGTTGCAATTGCCCACGAAGCTAATCATAATATTCGTTTTCAATTTATTAAATGGAAAAATGATATTACACTGGGCGAAATGATGGTCAGCGAAGGACTTGCAGAAAATTTTGCAACGCATCTATATGGAGAAGAAAAAGCAGGCCCATGGGTAACAAAGACAGATTTTAAAACATTAAACGAATATATCAAACCAATAATCCGAGAGGGACTAAATGTGCAGGGACTTGAAAATCTCAATGCATATCTTTATGGCGATGAAATTGCGGTTTTACAAAACTACACACCTGTTGGGTTGCCATACTGTGCGGGATATGCTTGCGGATACCATCTTGTTAAGCACTATCTTAATAAAACAGGGAAAAGTATTGTGGAAGCTACACTTTTGCCTGCTAATGAAATATTAAAAGCAACAGAGGATTTTTGGAATGGATGATAAAATTATATCTGTATACAAAGTAACTCTTGCAGTATTATGTATCGTTGGAATCGTTGTGTTTTCAAGAAACTTAGGAAATCTTTCGCAATAAAATAAAAAATCCAGCTGCTTAATAAAGAAACCGGATTTTTTTATTTACAAATTTTTACCCTGTAAGAATGTCGTCCGCATTACATTTTGTCTGCATAAACAAACTTTGCTCTAAAAAATCATATAAGAATATAAGTAAATATACAAACAGTAAAAGATATAGTATGAAAACATAAGATGCTAATGATGAAAATAAGTAAAATAAGCAAAAAGTACGTTTTTAATAAAAGATATAGAATTATGTATATTTCGACAAATAGTAGACAAGTAAATTTTTTTAATGTAAAATGAAATAACAAATGGTGTAATAAATATGTATTATAGTACAAATATAGACGAAACTCAATTTTGTTGAATTTAAATTAAGATTGGCGGATGGATATGATTTTTTTTTATGTTAATAAAACGACAGTTCGTTCAGGTGAATATATACCGATTGACGTTAAGACTGAAGATACTAACTATAATTTAACAATAAATGAATTAAAAATATATTCATGGAACGAGGTACAGTACGACGACAGTGGAACAATTAAAAAAATTAATACAGTGAATGATTTGAAGGCGGCTGTTGTTTATGCGGCAAAAAAAGATGCAGAATGTATTGAAATAAATAAAAAAGCTTTTGCCGAATACGGAATTTCATTGTTTACGCCTTGCGGGGTTGAGCGTGATGCGAATAACAGTGTTAATATTGATAATCTTATCAATAGAATCTTTTTTGAATGGGCTCATCCCATGATTGGTAATATACGTAATTCGCCCAATGTACGTCCGCAAACTATGATTCAACAGTATAATATAAATTGGTCAGATTTTCCAGTTAAATATATGGATAATGATACAAAACAAAAAATAAAAATTTTGTTGGGACATACTGATCCGGTATCTGAATTTAAATTAGAGCCGCTTCAAAGGTCAAGCCATGATCAAGTGAGGTTGTGCCGTGATTTAACCACGTTAGCAAGAGCAATAATCGGTGAAATAACAACCATAGCTACAAGACGCATGGAAAAATTGTTTGCTCTTGAACTATACAAATCTGCTAAACTTTTAAAAGCTCAGAAAGCGCTAATTAAGACGCTTTTAAAAAAATTTATTACTGTAGAAAATAATTTAAATTTTGGATTTAATGAAAATTCAGGTCTAACAAAAACGGAATATATTAAATTTTATTTTGTGGAAAGCACCCTTTTAGACATTAACAAGCAATGGCATTTTTATACGAGGTTAATTGAAGTTGCTATCGAAGAAGATCTCAGCGGAGAGCTAAATACATTTGGTTTAGACCGGAGAGAAACAGATAAGTCAGATAAAGAAGATGAATGGCTGGCACAATGGAGGAAGTTGCCATGCACTATGAGATGCACCGTTATACTCAATTCATTCCGTCGTTTTTTAATTAATAAAACGCCAATCAAACTAAACTTGGATTGCAATAAGCTATCGATAGAATTTAATAATCAATTGAATAAGTATAAAGTTGTTAAAGCAGCAGGTAAAGATTTTATCCCTGCGTTTACGGAAGATGGGCTGAAGACTGCTTGGAGTTGGAACAGGAATGAAAGACATGAAACCACATTAATTTACAGAAAGCATTTGCTGCCGCTGTGGGGTTGTCCTTCGGGGCATTCCCACGGACACGTGAGCTTTGCATACGGATGGCTTGATGATAAAAAAATAGAAATTGACAGCATAACTCATGAAAAAATTGATATTGCAATAATTAGTTTGTCGTCGTTATTTCCGTTTTGGAGGTTATATTATGATAAACGGATTTCTGCTATACATACAATCGCTGAAACTTACGAAGCATCTATTTCAGCCGTTAAGGTCATAAAAACCGATGGTGTAAAAATTAAGTATGTTGATTCGACTAATGTTCAGTGTTCTAATAATCCTGCTGATACAACAGAAATATCAATCACGGCGGCGGATTCTTTTGATATTGTTCTTGATTGTTTTAAAAAGGACACATATATCAATCCGATACGTTTGATGAACGTGTTGAAAGCCAGATACTATGACGTAACAACTGGGAATAAAACTGAAAAATTTACAACTCTTAAATCAAAGCTTGACACGCTTAGGGGAGAGATGAGTGCAACATACTATATCCCGTTATGGTCAAAGCCTATAATTTATGATTACGACTCCGGCTCTTTTGAAAGGTTAAAGAGCACGCTGGAGACAGGATATAACACCTCTGTTTTATCAACCATTAAAATATTTGTACATAGAAATATAAAAGTGCTGCCTGCTTCTTCACCACCGCCGCAGATAGTGGATGCAATATTTGCTTTTGCTGCGAAAACCGATATTTTAAGCCTTTACAGCAAATTTAAGCAACAGGGAAATGAAATTATTTTAAATGAAGAATCATTAGATTCTTGTGATATTCCTATGGCGTGGAAAAGAACAATCTTGACGGATTGTATAACCATTTCGGAGTCGGAAGTTTCCGGTTTTAACAACAACCAATTCTTTATAAAAGGAAAGGTAACTATTTTTAATTATACCCAGTTACCGGCTATAGCTCGTTTCTCATTGGATTCCTCGGGCGGGCTTCTTATTAGTATTGACATTGAACAAAAAATCGAAAACTTTGTGTTTTCAGATTATTACAAGGATATTCCGAAAACAATAGACGGTATGGAGTTTTTATCAGATGTTGTTTTAAAAAACCTTACGGCTATTAAAATTAATAATAAAGGTTTAGCATTTTCGGCAGAAATAGATACGGATAAAGAATTTTTAAACAGCGTTAAGCCTGTAACAGGAATTAGCGGCATAATAAAAGCCGACTGCGAAATTTCCGCAAGTTCTGCAGTCATTTTTAAAGCGACAGCTATTATCGGTTCTAAGTTTCATATAAATGATAACCTAAGCTTGGAATTTAAATCGATTACGTTAGAAAGCGGTCTTGTTTCCAGTGATTGTTTAATTCCAAAGTTTACAATGGTAAGCTGTCTTGGTGATTTTATTACTACTGTATATATGAGACCGGCTTCAAGCGAATTGAATCTAATAGGTGAATTTAACGATAACAAAGTGTTTAGCCTTAAAAAAGTAGCCGCGCTGCTAGGCTTGCCGGAAGAAATAAGTTTTCTCCCGCCGGATTTATCGGAAGCTGTTTTTGGTAATTTAGGGCTTCTGGAAATATCAATACAGCTAAATGTCAGCCCTTTGTCTGTGAGGAATGTCAGCTTTACCGTAAGCGCTGAAAAACCTTGGGATGTTTTTAGCAAAAAAATAACATTGAAACCATATCTGATGGTATCTGTTGACAATCCATTTAATGCTCAAAGCCGTCAGGTTGATCTTCAAATACAAGGAAGTTGGAAGCTTGGTTCGACCGCATTTTTAACAGGTATAAATCCAACTGAAGGGGATATATACGCTTACATGGATGATGGGCAAACGCTGGATGTATCTGCGGTTGTACAAAGTTTTATGGGCGGTTTGGATTTACCGCAGATGTCTATAAGCACAATGGAGCTTTTTGCCAATTATAAAAATAAATCCTATGAAATTGTATTAAAAGCAGATAAATTGTTAATATCAGTGTGCGGTGTAAAAATAGGGTTGTCGGATGTTAGCTTTTATATGTGTTATGCATCTGGCAGTTTGGAAAATTTAGAGTTGGGCGGGACACTTAATATCGGTGAATTACAGCTATCAGCTCAGGGTATATATAGAAGCGGTGATGATTGGGAATTTACAGCTTCTGGATTTAATGATGTTGAGGTGAGTTTTCAAGGACTTTGGAATAAATTTACTAAAAACTTTATATCGCCGGGAAGTTTTGACGCATTAGTACCGTCAAAATTTCTTTCTTTTAAAATTGGAACTCTTTTTACTGCATATAAGACAAAAGAAAAGAAATTCAATCTTTTGATATCTTTAGAAAAAATTTATATTACCGAAAGCTTTATTATAGATAGCGTATTATCTGAAATTATATACGAAGAAGCTAAGTTAGAGAGTTTAAAAATAAAAGCGGAATTCAATGTTGTGGGAGTTTCGTTGATTTTAGACATTAACAAATTAGGCGATGGTTTTAAGATAAAAGGTGGTACAAAAAGTGGACAAGATATTGTTATAGGTAAATTACTGTCTGATTTTGGGGGAGAAGTACTTGGTTATTCGGTTGTACTTCCGGCTGCGCTAAACGCATTCGTTATAAAAAAGATTAATTTTATATACTCTGAAAATAGTAAAGCTGTTTCCTTTAGTTTTGATTGCGCGGCAGCTTTTACCGGAGAGAACACAGTTTTAGCAAATATATTTTCAGCAGAAGTAAATGTTGGTATAACCGCGTTAAAAAATGATAACAAATGGAGTTACGGCTTTTGTATCTCTTGTGAAATGCTTGTTAACAACAATCAAAGTATTATCTGTTCTTTTGATTATGACAATACAAAGGCCGACAAAGAAACGAACATTTCCTTAAAGTATATAGCTAAAAACGAATCGGACGCCATCACCCTTGCTGATATTTTATCTAAGTTAGGAATGGGCAATATTGACGCTGGCAGTAGGTTTTTGTCGGAAATCGGATTGTCTGAGGCAGAGGCAGCATTTGATTTTGCCGCTTTAAAATTAAAGGGCAGACTTAAGCTGAAAAGCGGCGGTACTTTGGATATCTCCGTTACCTTTGGTGAAAACCTGACTTATAACATAAAGGTTACCTCTACCACAGTGATTTCTTTATCCGATGTACCTGTGTTGGGAGGTCTTACACAAAAATTTATTGCCGAAAAAAATACTTTATCAGTTAAAGATTTAGTTTTTTATGCTTTATCCGAGGCTGATGAGGAAAATGACATTCCCCCGGGTTTGCGGCTGGATTTTATGGCTTTCGGTGAAAAACATAAATGGCAGATTTATCAAAAAGAACCTGTATCAAAGGATTTATATGCCATTGCCAGTGCCGAGGCAAGTAACGAAGCTCCTAAGACTATGTGGTTGAAGGTAGATAAAACGGTTGCTATATTAACGCTTCACCGGATAGGGCTTGGACTTGACGGGTCATATTTAATGTTCGTTTTAGATGCGTCACTTAATGTTTCGCCTCTTACTTTCACCTTATATGGTGCAGGGATAGGAGTAAACATATCTGATTTTAATATTAAGGTTTACTTAACTGGTTTTGGAGTTTCTTTTGACAATGGTACTTTGATAATAAGCGGAGAATTTAATAGAAACGGCAAGATTTATTCAGGAAGTTTGTTAATACAGATAAAACAAATTGCAATATTTGCTATAGCTGAGTATAACGAGGACGGCAATTTATTTGCATATGCGGTGGTATCAGCTAGGCTTGGAGGGCCTCCGGCGTTTTTTATAACCGGACTGGCTCTTGGCTTTGGATATAACAAACGTATAAAATCTCCGGCGATTGATAAAGTAGTAGATTTTCCGTTGATAAAAGCCGCTATGGGTAAAACTGACCGCAGCGGCATGTTAAGGGAGCTTAAAGAGCATATTGTTGATGAAAAGGGGCAAAAGTTTTTATCCTTTGGAATTAAATTTACTACATTTGAAATAATTGAGAGCTTTATATTATTAACAGTGAGCTTTGGTAACAGCTTTGAGATAGATTTGCTTGGGCTTTCGGAGATAACAATGCCGCCAAAATGTCCTGCTAATGTAACTCCTATTGCTCATGCAGGGCTAGCATTAAAAGCATCAATCAGACCGGAAGAAGGTTTTTTAGGTGTTGAGGCAAGACTTACTTCAGAATCTTATATACTTTCCAAGGACTGCCATTTGACGGGAGGTTTCGCTTTTTACACATGGTTTGGCGGAGAACACAGCGGCGATTTTGTTATAACACTTGGAGGGTATCATCCCAAGTATGCCCTAACAAAGCCATCACATTATCCCGATGTGCCAAGGGTCGGTTTTAATTGGAATATTGGCAGCAGTGTGAATATAAACGGAGAAATGTATTTTGCGCTGACTCCAAACGCTATAATGGCCGGGGGCAGGCTTAGTTTGACATATACACAAGGAAGCATTAAGGCGTATTTTATAGCAAAGATGGATATGCTTATTGCCTGGAAGCCATACCATTACGACATAGAGATAGGCGTTTTAATAGGAGCGTCCTTGAGAGTAAAGGTTTGGTTTGTCTCTTTTACGATAACGATTGAGCTTGGAGCTAATCTCCATATATGGGGGCCGGAATTTACGGGTATAGCTCATGTTAGCTTATGGATTGTTTCCTTTGATATTTACTTTGGAGCTAGTGCTTCGCAAAAAGTACCGGATATCACCTGGAACGAATTTTGTAGCTCCTTCCTGCCGAAAAAAGAAGATTCTGTTAAAGAAAGTAGTGTTACCGCAAATACCGCCGCTCAAGCTTCGCCGCTTAAGGTATCCTTTTGCGAAGGGTTAAATGGACAGGTTGTAATTGACGGAAAAGAAATTAAATCTGTTAATTCTAACGGCGTGGTATTTCAAGCCGACACAGTTATTCCAATAAATTCGGCTTCTTTAAATAACGGCAGCGTACATGTGGATGCAGCGGATGTAAATATCAAGCCTATGGGTCAAGCAGGCAAAAGCTTCAGTTCCAGTTTCGCTGTTACAGTAACGGATAGTACCGGGAAAAAAGTGAATTTTAACGCAGAGGTTATCAAGAGGAATATGCCCACTGCAATATGGGGCGGCAGCGGCGAGCTTATCCCTGATGTTCCCTGCGGATTGTTAATTAGTGCTTTTGAGCCGAGTGTAAATTTTTTCCCTGAAAATCAATATATATCTCTCGATGATTTATATGAAAAGGGTGCGATAAGAATATACGACGCTTTTAAATATATGAAACCGACAAATCTTCCTTCTTATACGAATGAAGATACAATAACGCTTTTTAAGAAAACAATAGATTCTCAGGAGGTTTCGGCAAAGCGTAAATCTTTCCTTAAATCTCTGGGTATTAATTTAGAAAAAGAAATTTCATTAAAAAAATATGCCCAGGAAGCGGATAGCTATCTTGATGAGGAGGTATTGACAGTAAAAAAATGAGCGCCCAATTTGAAAAGATGAAATTTATTGACTATATAAAACCTGTTTTGGTAAGCGGCAAGCATACTGTTAAAGTTACTCAGAATGTTACTGTTACTAAACCTCAAACAGACAGTTTTGAGGAAACAGAAGACTTCTATGTTTCGGGGCGTGCTTACACTTTTGATATTAACAATGTTTTTAATGTTTCTCCAACGGAAAACGAATGCGGCGATTTTTCTAAGCTTCTTCCCTTCATAACAATAGAGAATAAGACCTTTCCTTGGGAAAGAAATATAACCGGAGATATAAACGGTAAACCTGTCCCTTGGGTGGCTTTGATAGTGATATCTTCAGAAGAGGTATGTGCGGAAAAGGATATTACTATATCAGAATTGTTGAATACACCGCGTGATGAGATATATTTTCCTAAAACAGATCAACTTCCTCCTGTAACTACTGAGAAAAGCGAAGATATTTGTCATATTGTAGATATGCCAAGAAACTTATATGAATCGGTTATGCCAAGCTTAGAGGATTTACCTTACTTAACCCATGCAAGAAGAATTAATCTTTTCGATACGGAGGATGAAATATCAGCTAAGGAAGGAACTTTTTCGGTTGTTATTGCAAATAGGTTTATACCTACAGGCGATAAGGGTAAGTTAAAAAGTACGGTTCATCTCGTGTCTCTCATTGGTTTGGCAGAAAGCATACCAGCTAAATACAACACAATAAGGTTGGTTTCTCTTTACAGATGGAATATTTATTCGGCTAAAGACGATTCAAAGGCTTTTGATATATTGATTGACAGTTTAAGTAAAAATACAGGAGTCATAGGATATGACTTTGATAATGATATTTTAAAGAGATGTTATGTACCGAAAAAACACATAACAAGAACAGGTGAAACAACATATTCTTTATACCGTTCGCCTCTTATCCCTTACGCTAACAAAGAAATTGATACAAGTTCCAAGTATACTGCGGATGGGCATCTAATTTACGATCCGGATATCGGCATAATGGATACATCTTATGCGGCGGCTTTTCAACTTGGGCGTTTAATTTCGTTAAGCCGTAGAATAGACGGCAAAAAGATAGCTGAATGGAGAAAAAATAAAAGAATTAAAAATCATAAAAATTTGTTGAATAGAAATATTAAAAGAGTTGATGTTGCAGGGATATGCAAAGAAATGGTTAAGAAAATGTAAAGGGGTATATTTATTTATGAAAAGGGTTTTATTAAAAACAACTCTTCCGGTTAGAAACAAAAACGTTAGCATATCGGATGATAAGGAATTATCTGATATTAGCGAGTATATTTCCGAAATAAGGATGCTAAGCCCTGTTCCATTTTCGTATCTTGTTGCGGATGAAGCTTTGCTGCCTGCTGAAAGTATACGTTTTTTTTATCTTGATGAAAACTGGCTTAACGCTATTACAGACGGAGCGTTGTCTATAGGCAGAATATCAAAAACTGACGCTAGTATTGACAGCGATTATTTTAACTCAATAACAGAGGAGGCGACAAAACGTCTTCCAAACAGGCGGCATAATCTTATGCATAAGAACCACCGCAAATCTGAAAAAGCGGGTATTGCTTCAAGTAAAGTCAGAACAGGGTTTTTACTAAGATCAGAGCTTGTGGGAAAATGGAAGGGTTTGGAGGTTTCTGGCTATTCCGGCGATAATCAACTTGATATACTGCGCATGGAAGCGCTTTCCAACGAAATTCTTATTTGTATATTTGATGGTGAGCTTACGAAATTTGTAGTTTCGGAGCCTAAAACAGGTTTAAGATTCGGCGGACCGGATAATACAGGGATAATTACGTTAAGAAGCGTTAAGGATGACAACAGCTTTGGTATGCCGTTGACAGGGGTAGACGTAAACCTGAATGAATTTATAGAAGAAAACGGCAGATTAAAAGTAAACAGCCTTGCCGAAGAATTTAAGAATAAGCTTAACACGGCAGTAGATTCGCCGCAATTTGCTTTTCAATTAATAGCTGTAGCTAAAATGGCACAGTTTTTTAAAAGTGAGGATTAGAAAAGGTTGATGCCAGAGATGAATGATTCAAAAAAAAGTTTAATAATCCCAATGCTTGTAGAAGCATATGCATCGGGCGAAAGAAGACCTGTACAAAAAAACGTTCCAGTAATGACACCTGATTATAAAACAGCAATGCATATTTCTGTTTTAGGGCAAAAAAACACGCCGGATTCAGATCAAACCGCACCTCCCCTTGAAGCCGGAATACATTTACATTTTGTTTTACCGGACGCTTTTACCCACGCGCCATCACCAGAGGAAGATTATCCGGCTGTGCCTGACAAATTTATAGTGACACGGTTGTGGAAAGACTCTGCCACAGGAAAGCTTCTGACTAAGTGTACGGTTATAGAGAGCAGTTTTATTTCAATGGACAAGGCTTACAAAGATAGTGTGACGATTCCGTTTTTTCAAGATACTGATATTAGAAAAAAGTGGCGGTATCTTGGAAGAAGATATCCGGCAGGAAAACCTCCGGAGAAAAGCGGAGATTATCTCGATAAATTAACTGCTGTTGGAGGCGGAGATATTTATTTTAACGCTTATTATCCCAATTGTAAAAGTGTTTTTGGTTATCATGATGATTTAAGAGATATTCCTGTTACCGCTTCTACAAAGCTTACTTATTATGTTATAGGATTTTTTTCAAATTTGAAAAATGACCCCTTTGCTAAGGCGGATACCAAAGAAAGCTTTTTAGAAGTTGTGGAGAAACATCGGTTTTCTGTTCCGGAATGCTTCGAGATATGTAACAGCTGCATTTTATATGGAGTTATCAATTCAATCGAATGGAAGGGTTACGATGAAGAATACTGCCAAACGCCTACTGGTAGAGTTAATATAACCTTTGGAAATACATCATCGGAAGCTCTGTCTTTAGCAATTAAAAACAGCATAGGAGAAAACGCGGATTTAAGCGAGAGAATGCTTACTGCTCTTCAATACGAGTTGTATGATGAAGATGATAAACCGGACGGTAATTTTAAAATTGACGATGAAATACATTTTCAAAGTTTTTCGCGGATTGACGGAGATGACGAAAAACAGAGCTTAGTGATAGATAAAAAAGAGCCGCTTAGTTCGGAAAACGGCGTAGGGATTAATTATTCCGGCATAATAAAGTCCGGCGAGGATATCAGCAGGCTTAAACGCAAATTAATTTATGAAAAAAGAAAGCTGCACTGTGTATGGGAGCAGTATGTGCTTTTATATGAAGATGAAGACTGTGTTGTTATGGGAAAACCATCTAAAAATGAATTTAAGGCAGAAATGTCCAGCATATGTGCTAATATAAAAAATATGTCTGACGAGCTTGAAAAAATAAAGCAAGCTTATGATAAAAACCTTAAAAACTTTAAAGAGACGCTTCCAAGCGGAGTAACATGTGAGAAAAGCGCGGCTAATCCGTTTTATGCCATGAAAGACCCGGTTTTACTTTTAAGCGGAGATGGAATTAATAGAACTTTTGCTTTCGGAGAAGACGGAAGGTTTACT
Source organism: Holotrichia oblita (assembly GCA_023690525.1). Taxonomy (NCBI): domain Eukaryota; kingdom Metazoa; phylum Arthropoda; class Insecta; order Coleoptera; family Scarabaeidae; genus Holotrichia; species Holotrichia oblita. The sequence continues at coordinate 99,540 of JALQSN010000135.1, read as the reverse complement.
GCAAATGGAACTCTTTTTTGTCAAACCTCTGAAGTTACAAGTTCTGATAAAGAAAAAATACTGAGTGAGTGCTTTGATAATATAAATATTAATAATTTGCATTTTATGTATAGCGGCTTACTTATTCAAACCGTTTTGATTTGTGATGAGGTACTTAAGACTGTAAAAGCTCTTATAGGCGAGGTTGATATAAAGGGAGTAATGCCAAGTAAATTGGCTGTCAATACCAATCCCTTTAATTGGACCACTCTTTACATGATATGGAAAGCTGATTACATTCCTACCCGCACGGATGAAAATAAAGACAATACTCTTGAAGGTTGGGATTTTGAATACGGCGATACCAACCTTGTGTATAAAGGAGGGTTAAAACCTGAAAAATTAAAACAATATAGTATATCAGGAAAAATTGTATTAACACCTCATGCGGTTAAATCATTGGGAAGTGTCGTAAACCGTTATGCTCAGATTTATGAGGACGATGAAAAGTTAAAAGAACTTGCGGCGCAAATCAGCAAGCTTTCGGTAGTTTCGCAGAATTTGAGCGGGTTTTCTGATTGCTTGTCAGGTTATATGCAGGCTTTTCAATTTCCGATTATGGGAATTGGAGGCGACGAGGATATAGTGCGGGCAGTAGAATTAAACGCAGGCAATGAAAGACAATCTATATCAATTTCCGGTAAATTGATGCCCATGAGAGGCGGTTATGTGAAAATAACCGGTCTTACTGTTGTAAGCTCTTTTGGACAAACTCAGCCGCTTATATATGAGTCATATTACAACAACTGTGAGTTGGATTTTGCTGAAACAGTAAATTGCGGCATTAAAGATTACGGGTTATTAACTCCTAGCTTTACAGTACCGGCAAGGATTAACGCGGATTTTATCAGCGCTTCAAATAATTTGATATACTCTTCATCCGTACCGGAAACCTCCCCTGTTTGCGGAATTGTTATTCCAGAAATACTAAACCGCAGGCTTCTTGCCTACACAGCCGACGGGGCATATATCGGTATGGTAAAAACCGTTTACAGAAGCGGAAAACCATCAGTACGCTGGATTTCGTCGCCCGAACTTGAAAGAGAATTTGAGAAGCTGCCCATTGACAACCCATATTTTAAAAGCTTTTTAAAAAATCTGTTAACCGGAAAAAATTCATTTTTTAATTTTAACGCATTAATGGATAAGTATCTTGAAGCAAAGCACCGAATCGATTCGCTTATATGGGGTTGCCCTCTTGTTCTTACGAGAATGAAGGTGAATTTTGAATTTTATAGCTTACCGGAGTTTTCAAAGAGGGTTGAGGATTTTAAGAAAAATAATACATATCAAGCTGAAAAAATACGCTTTACTCTTGAATTCGGTGACATGGAACGGGTAATGGACGGTCTTTTCGGATATTTTGACGACGGTGACTTTTCAAAGATGTATACTCCGTTCGGATATGCAAAAGACTTAAAAGGCGCAGATATCTCGCAGAATGACGGGGATAGGTTTTTTACGCTGCTTACTGCGCCAAACCTTCCTGTTAACATTCAAACGGGAATATTGCCGGTTCTTAAGGTTTATATTGATGCAGCGCATACTAAAATTGCGGATGAATTAGCTTTGTCAGCAGAAATATCTCCTGTTTTAGGTAGTTTAGGTGATACCGCTATGCCGCAGCTTCCGCAGCAAGAGGGTGAAAATCGGTTTAAATGGTACATTCTTGACGAAGAAAAATATGCGGCGAACGAAATCACTCCGGCAATAACCTCTTTTAACGATACAATACTTATGGATGGATATTTAGTAAAAACAAGGAGTTGATTAGATGGAAGCAGAACGTACGATTATTGTCAGTATCCCTGAAAAATGCTATGTTTCTCCAAATCCTAAAAACGAGTTTCCATTTAGCTTTTATTTTTTTATTACCTATGGCTATCTTGGTTTGGATAAATTAAACAAAAATAGTTTATCGGAAAGTTGTGACAGGGCAATAACTACCCCACAGCTTAGGATAAGCGGATTTCAAAAACTGCTAAATGAGGACAAAATCGATGATTTTATTAGAAATTTAACAAAAGAAGGTGACGAGGATTGGACGATAACAAAGTCCTCGTTAAATAGCGACATACTTATTAAATACACGGGTATAGACGACGAATTTCCTCCGGATTTTCATTTTAGCGCCGCAACTGAAAAATTTATTTCCACTGCTAAAGAGAATACTGTAGTTAGCTTGAAAGTAAGTGTGGAGAACTTTATTGGAATAAATGACCACAGCTATATTATTAACACAAAAGTAAATTATGTCCCTTGGGCAAAATCTATAAAATTTTCGTCGCCGTCTGTAGATATTAACACTAATGCTACGGTTGAGTATGAATATATGGGGGATGATTCGGACAAGATACTTTTTCAAAATGGTAACGATGTAAAATCAGCCCGTTCTCCTTATATTACGCTAATCGAAAAACCATCCTTATTCACTTTACAAGTATCAAACCGTTCGGGGATTAGTGACATAACAACAGCGCATATTGATGTTAACCCACCAAAGATAAAGTCATTTACTCCCAGCAAATATTATTTTTCCAAAGGAGAGAGTGTAAAGCTTTCGTGGGTTTTAGAATCTGTGAAAAGTGTTAATTTAATAAATTTTGATGAAAGTACAGATTCTTATATCGAAAGCGGAGCGGTTGTATATCCTAAGTTAAAGTTTGGCACAACTTCGGTTTCATATACATTGTTGGCAAACGGATATTTAAACGGACAACCTTATGCGGCAACCGATATGATTGTGCTGACAGAGACCTGTTGGCAAAACGAGAATATGACAAGCGGTTTGTTTACCGGTGATATTTATAGCGGAACTGAATATAACAACCGCATTTTTATGCGGGACGGAAAATTTTATTGCTATGTTCATCCTAAGCTGTACAAAAGCGAGGATTGTATTAATTGGACGGAGTTTTCTATAAATGATAAATCTGATAATTCTTTTATTCCAATTTCCGCCGGGTATTACGAAAATATAGCCTGCATAATGGGAAAGCAAGAAAGCGGGAACAGGCTTAATATTGCTTTATATGATTTTGACACGTCAAAATGGAGCTGTTCTTCTGCGGGTAAATATTGCAACTCTGTTAAAGGATGCTTTGCTTTTTCCCAGAAGTATAAAAGATACGCGGAAATATTAATTAACGGTATTATGGTTACAAATTGCAACAGTACCGGTAAATGGAACGAAGGAACTGTCATGATAAAAGCCGAACAGGATAAAAAACTTATCAGCGGAGATTTTTGTTTTTATAAAAATATGTTTTATGCGGCAATGTTATGTGATGACAAAAGGTTCTATGTATATGAAATAACCGATGACATGGAAAGCTTTATTTTTAGTTGCAAGGCAGGTGATAATGACTCCTTTATCAGATTTGTGCAAACCGACAATAATCTTTACACGGTAACAGGTGAATCAATAACCTCCGTAAAAAATAGAAAGGCTGCCGATGTTTTTATGCCCGGCAAAGGTGAAACAGGCAAGCCGTGGTTGGGGGGATATAAAAACGACAGATTGTTTGGAATTTATCCGGATAAAAAATTATGGATATTTAACGAAAGGGAGTATTAATTATGTTAGAAACTAATATTGTAAAAATATCGGATAAAACGGTTTCCGATAAAGTTGTATTAAAGCCGCAAAGCGGGGTTATAAAGTACAGACGGGTAGAGCTTGTTGATAACGGGTATTTTGTTATTCCAAATAATTGTCAAGTGGAAATTGAAGAGCTTGTAAATAAGAAGAGTAACCATGCAATTATAAAATACGAATTTTTAATTCAGCCAGAAAAAAGTAAAAACGGTGAAATAGGTATGGACGGAGAGGATAACACCTCTACAGCCGATGTAAAGATTATTATACATAATTTAAATAACACCGTTCATGTAAAAAGCTTAGGAGGAAAAGGCGGTAACGGGGGAAATGGCATAAAAGGCGGCAACGGCGGTAATGGCGCGGACGGATATTATGGCGGATGCGGAGGTAATGGCGGAAGCGGCGGTAACGGCGGAAATGGTGGAAAAGGCGATCCGGCACCCAATGTGACAATTGAATATACTCCTTCAGATGAAAACGCCGAAATAATTATACTTTCCCGTGATGACCAAGTTTGCCTTGATTTAACTTCATTTGGAGGTGAAGGAGAAAAAGGCGGTACAGGCGGCGCAAAAGGTTCAGGCGGTAAAGGCGGGTTAAACCTATGCGATAAAACCCGCGCAAACAACGGGGATTGCGGCGAAAAAGATGGAAACGACGGCAATAACGGGGAAAATGGTGAAGACGGCAAGATAGAGCTTATTAATAACAAGATAGAGCTTATTAATAATAAAAAGCTGGAAGCATTACAGAATTTTAAAAAAAAATTAGATAACATAAATGGCCAATACGCTTTAAATTTCGCTAATGATGAGGACTGCGAATATTTTTTTGAGCAATACGGGGGAGAAGACCGGTTGAAAGAAAAGTTTCCGTCAATATATAAGAGCTTTTTAAAAACCAGAAATAACGCACTCACACGTGAATTTTGTTCTAATGCTGGTGAACCTGAGAAGGAAACCTATTTAATAGCATTAGATAAATTCTTTATAAATGAAGTATCCGTAAACATGCTTGGAACAGAAAACGCATCGTTAAATGTGAGTGCGAATAATAATCCTAATCCTATTGTAACAATACAAGCGGATTTAAATTGCTTATTTATAGATAAGGAAAGGAAGATAATGGACACTAAAGACTCCGCCAGACCATGGACAGGAGTATCCGTAAACGTGTCTATAAGGGATGAAAAAACTCGTTATTATTTAATAAGGTATTCGGATACTATTGCAGCGGAAAATCAATTAACAACTACTTTAAAAAGCGATCCTACGCCTTTGTCTATGATTAATAATAAAAATTATAAGATTACTTCAAAGATTCAAGCGAAGGATCCAAACGGAGATTTACACGAAATAATTGAAAACAGAGATTTGAAAGTTGGAAATGCAGCTAATAGACATATCATGTACATTACCCTTGAACATCCAAAAGCTCAAAATGCCGTTCATTTGGCAAACGGAGAAATTGTAATGCTTTACGGACGGACAAATCAGCAAGAAGTTTATAAATATGCCGACTATAAAGGGGGCGATTATGTAAATAATTCCTTTGATACAACAAATAAAAAAGTACACTTGATACTGCCTATGAAGGGTGAGTTTGGAGTAAACAGCTATTTTAAGCCTATTGGCCTTGACAGGATGAAAGAGGAAGAAGTAATGGGCAGGCCTGTGGTTACATACTCTTACAAAGAGCAGATTCTTAATTACCGCGATGATATTATACAAAACGACGACCAATTATATGAAGATGTTAAAGGCTGTTATTCAATTAAAGAGGAGAGGGGAAAGGTATTTCCTGTAACTTTTGATATAAAATATAAGGTTAACGGACGTAGTGATTATGACTGGCATTCTGATATAGAAGGCGAAATGGACGGCAACCCTAAAACGGTAATGCTTGAGGGAGGTTTTTCTTTTATATCTAAGAATGAGCCGGCTAGTACTCCGGAAAATGAGGTTTTCGCTTCGGATCAAATAACTATAAGGAGCATTGATAAGAGTAATTTAGCTGCTCTTAATAGAGAATATTATAAATATTTAGAAGGTTCAAACACAATTTATATTCCTCCGATAACTATTTATTGGGGATGCTTTGGAATTGATACGAAAATACGGCTTTTTGACGGTACTGAAAAAAGTGCTTCCGAAATAAGAGCGGGAGATGTGTTAATTAGCTACGATAATAAAGCGTTAACAGTTTCTGATATCATTACAGGCAATGATGTTTCAATTTATCATATAAAAACGGACAAAGGTGAAACAAAGGTATCCGGCGGACATCCATTAATGCGTCAGGGAGAATTTGCAAGAGCTAACGATATTAAAGTAAATGATAGGTTAAATATTGCAGGCGGCGGTACGGCAGTTGTTAACAGCGTTGAGGTTGTTGACTATAATAACACTGTTTATAATTTTGTTTTTGAAGATATGGATGAGGGAACATATCTTATAGCAGACGGTTTTTATTCCGGAGACTTAAAAATGCAAAATAGAAAAGAAAAACAACCTGATTATGTATTAACCACAGAACAAAAAGAATTTATTGCTGAAATGATGATGCATACAAATGAGCTTAAGACTAATATGCTTTATTAATTATGTATGATATTTGTTAAAGTAATTTCCGCATTAAAAAATAACGCCGAAAGGCGTTATTTTTATGCTGCCGATTTTATAATTTAATACTGCTTTAAAATAAACAAAGGGGGTTTGTTGGTTAAGCTGGTTATGCGTTCCACGCCTTGTTCGTAAGAATTAATCTCGCGTACCTCCCACATTCCTTCTTTATTTAAGTTACCTATAAATTTTTTACCGGAAGATGATTCAAGATAACAAAAATCGTCTGTTCCTGATTGGAATATTATAGGTTCGTCTCTTTCGGTTATGAGCGAATTAAGCTTCATTGCACGGATAACCTCAGAATAATCTGAACGCAGGTATTTAGAAAATGTCGTCATATTAAAATTGGGAACTAAATCAAGATTCATATCCACAAAATATGAATTAATTACCGCTTTGAATTTATCATACTCCTCATAATTAAGCAGCCCGATATACCATGTATCATTTTCGTTATAAAAAACATGCTCGCTGATTTCGATGCTGTTATCTACCGGCGATGTTATAGCTACGCAATATTTATCGTCTCTGTAAAGATAACGGAAATCAAAGGAGTCGCGTCCGTTATACATATTACCAATAATCATGGATATTTGGTGGTAATCGTCGCTTCCTTTTTCAATCTTTCTGATAACACCGTTAGTATTATTATATTTTGATAGTACACTGCGTAAATCTTCTCTTGGCAGTATGCCGCCGCCGTTTTTATTCGATGAAATAATAAAACCGTCCTTTGTTTCATATGCGGCGAAAATTACAAGCTTATCAGATTCTTTAATATTAAGGTTAGGATATTCTATAAGGTCCGATGTTCGTAAATATAAAATTAAAATGTCGTCGGTTATGTTTTCGGGATTTATATTTGTTATATTTTCAAAATCCCGCGTTGTTATATAGGTATCGGAAAGATATTCAAATAAATATCCGCGGTTTGTTACATATACAGCGTAAGTTGAAAATTTATCATAAAATTCCTGCGCGGCGGAAACTGTATCGTTTATCATTTCATATATTTCATCAATTGTTTTTTCATTATCTTCCTCGGCTTCAGGTTCGGGAACGTGGATTTGCGTAGGTATAGGTTCATCCGGCTCATTTAGCTCCGTTATATCGGGTAAATCGGAGGAAACTGTTTCCTCATGTGACATAATGCTTTTCCTCGCAAAATAAGTAAATACTAATGTAAAAGATAAAACTAAAACAAACAGTGCAACTGTTGTTTTCTTTATCTTATTCCTGTCTATTTTTGACCCGCAATACGCGCAGTTTATATCGTTATCGTTTATTGCGGTATTGCATTTTTTACATAACATTGCTTTTCACTCCCTCAACCTTGCCGATTTATCCCGCATATTTGATGATAAGCATTTCAACGCCTAATTTATCTGAAATTTTACCTGTTTTAATATTTACGTCGGCAATTAAACATTCCGATACCGCTTGCTTTAACGTGTCCAGTTTGAAATTTTTGCTTTGCTTTGTCATACCGGACACACTAAAACTCTTAAGTCCGAGCGTATTTGCAATTTCCCCGTTACTCATATTACGGCTCATTAATTCCGCGCATGATAACATTAACTTAAATTGCCTTGCCATCATTGCAAGTATGCCTAACGGAGATTCTTTTAAAAATAATAAGTTGTTATATATATCAAGCGCATCTTTAAGATTTTTATTCCCTATCGCTCCAACAAGGTTAAATACTCCGGCTTCAAGAGATTTTGTCGTAATTGTGAGTATATCGGATTTTTCAATAGTATCTTTTGTGTAATCAATCAATTTGTTAAGCTCAATAACAAGCGTATCCATATCTGAATTAACTGTTTGAAGAAAAAAAGCGCAGTCGGACGCAACTATTTTACGGTTATTTGCTTTCGCTGTGCTTATAATCCATTTTATAAGCTCGGTTTCACCGGGAGTTTTAAATTCTACGCATCTTCCTTCTTTTGACGCTGTTTTAAATAGATTAAGCCGCTTATCCATTTTATCCTCTATAAAAATAACGACGGCAGTTTCAGGTATTGACCTAAGATACTTTTCGGTTTTTTCTGCTTCTTCTTTTTTTCCCGGTGCGAAAATCATTGAGTTTCTTACCGTAATTATGCGTTTTTCAGCCATAAATGGCAAGGTTTCGCATTTATCGTAAAGCTTGTCCGCGGAATATGTTTTTTCATCCAATGTATCCAAATTCATGAGCTTTTCGTCATTTGTCAAAAGCGCGTCGGTTATTCTTCCGGCGTATAAATTTTTTAAATAATTTTCCTCGCCGTAAAAAATATAAAGCTTTTCAAATTTGCCTGCTTTGATTTGTTCCCTAAGCTCTTTCATCTGACGCTCCTTTTAATTCTTATATTTTTACCGTCCGATATCAATGTAACCGCTCCGTGTTCCGCTGTTTTCAAAAGCGGGATGTTTTTTTGCGCAAGGCTTATTAAAAGTTCGTCCGGTAAAAGCCCGTAATTATTATATTTTGAATAGCTAACAATAGCAAGCCCCGGAGATACTGCGTTTAAGAATTCTTCTGAGTTTGAATATTTTGAACCGTGGTGAGAAAGCTTTAAAACCTGTGCATTTATATTTTTATCATTGGTTAAAATTTTTTCCGCACGTTTTGTAATGTCGCCGGTAAATAAAAAGGAGTTGCTTTTATATTCGAGTTTTAAAACTAAAGAGTTGTCGTTAATATCAAATAAATCCGGGTCATTGCCGGGGTGCAGGCAAGATAAAACAATATCCCTATTTGTATAAACGTCTCCTTTTTTCAAAAGTTTCAGTTCAACATTATTTTGCGCCGCTATTTTTATTACTTGTGCGTACGTAGGTGATTCTTTATCTGTGTTGGCAGGAATGCACAAGGTTTTTACCTTTTTATTTTCCAAAAGTTCAATTATACCGGCGGTGTGGTCATTTTCCAAATGAGTTATAAATGCTATATCAACTTTATTTACCCCTAAATAATTTAAATAAGGGATTAGTATTTTTGAACCGGTGTTTTTCCCAATTGGAACGTTTGCCCAACCGCCTCCGTCGATTACGGCGGTGAATCCGTCTTTTTTAAGAACAAAACAATCTCCTTGATTTACGTCCAGCATTGTTACATAAAAAGAGTGAGGTACAAAATTATGCAGGCAAATTGAAATTAATAAAATTGTAAAAGATGAAAATAAATATTTATTTAACTTTTTAGAATTTGGAAGCTTAAATAAATAATACGCGCATACACCTACAAAAAGATAATAAGGTATTGTAATGTAAAGAGGGATATATCCGGTTAGGATGGTTGACGCGGGTAAATTTACAAAAAAATTAAGTATGATTTCATAAAGGTTAAGCATGTAATAAAGAATTCCGGAAAAAAACATTCCCGCCGGGAGATATATAAGGCCGGCACACCCTGTAATAAAACCTGCTGTTACAAGAAGGAAAAACGTTGGAAAGAGTATTATATTTACCAGAACTGAATATGTGCTGATGCTTGATAAATAATATGTGCCTATTGGTATGGAAGCAATGTAAACCGCGATACTAACCGTAAGACTTTGTTTAACCCAAAAATTTTCAAAGAATTTTTTTAATAATGGGATTTTTGAGGAAAGAAATATAAAAAAGGTGTCAAGCGGATTGCTTAATAAAATTATTCCCGCCATTGCCGAAAATGATAATTGAAATCCCAAATCCCATAAATAAAAGGGGTTATAAAGTAATATGCACAAACATGCAAAAGCGAGGGAAGTAATCTGGTCATTTTTTCTGAAAATTAAACGTCCAAAAATTAAAACAGCGCAAATTGTTACGGCACGAACCGTGGAAGGTGAAGCGCCTGTTAAAAGACAGTAAAAGGTAAGTATGGAAAAGGTTACGATACCGGATGCGCGTTTTGACATAAAAAGGTTGAGCAGGATGTTTAAAAATAAACCGATTACGCTTATATGTAAACCGGATATGGCTAGTATGTGATAAATACCGGCGGTGGAATACAAATATTTTACCTCGTCTAAAAGCTGTGAGCGATCGCCGATTATTATTGATTTCATTATTCCTGCTTCTTTTTCCGGAAGGCATATATCATACACGTCTGATAATTTTTCACGCAAATTATATATTAATGAGTTTAGGTTGTTTTGATATCCGGTCATATCGGCATATTGCGGATACATTTTATATTTAATACCGCGTGCCGCGTAATACATTTTTTCATCAAAACCACCGGAATTTCTTAATGTTTGTAAATGCTGCGCAGCACCTGTAAGAATAATTGTATCTCCTGCTTTTACCTTAATTTTGTTTGAGTACACAAGGATTTTTACTTTTTCGGGAACAGTTTCTGCAATAAATCCATTGCCTGCCGATGGCTTTAAAACTAATGCGTCAACTGTGACGGGCGTATTAAAAAGCGCGCTTTCTTCAATTGATGTATTCTCCGGCAGATTACGGAACAATATGCTTGCAAAACCTATAAACAAAGCAATAATAAATAAAAATACTTTGTCCCATTTATAAAAAACATAAAGTAATATACATGTAAAAAAGCCAATTGCAATAAAAAGGAATATGCTCAGATTGTCGCTAATGTACCAACCGGCAAAAATGCCTGATATAAAATATAATAAAATTACAACTAACGGACGTTTCATTATAATAATCTTCCTTTAAAAATAGGTTTTTTCTATATTATTTTATCCTAAAGTTAAAGTCTATAAAATTTCCGCATTTTCTGTAAAATTAATTTCTTTTAATTATTATTAAAATGTAGTAACCTATACTGCATGAGGGAAAAATTAACTATACATACTTGGAGGGTTTCCATGATATCAGGCTATAAAAAAACTGTACGCGCTTGTTTTACCGGGTTCATTGTTCAGGCAATTATTAATAACTTTGCGCCGCTTTTATTTTTAACCTTTCATGAAAGTTATGGAATTTCGCTTTCTAAAATCACAATGCTTATTACTATAAATTTTGGCATACAACTCACTGTTGATTTTTTATCCGCGGGTTTTATAGATAAATTAGGATATCGTTTTTCAATAGTAGCCGCGCATGTTTTAGCGGCGGCAGGGTTGGTTTTACTGGCTGTTTTACCTGAAATATTTTCAGACCCGTTTATAGGTCTTTTAATTGCTGTATTTATTTATGCCATCGGCGGAGGTTTGTTAGAGGTTATAGTCAGTCCTCTTGTTGAAGCCTGCCCGACGGAAAATAAAGAAAAAACAATGAGTCTGCTGCATTCATTTTATTGTTGGGGGCATGTTGGCGTTGTTGCAATTTCAACGTTGTTTTTTGCTTTATCAGGTACAGAAGGTTGGAAAATACTATCATTTATTTGGGCTTTAGTACCTGCGGTTAATGCGGTTGTATTTTTAAGAGTGCCGATTGCGTCACTGCTTGCGGACGGCGAAAAAGGTATTTCTTTAAGAGAACTTTTTTCAATGAAGTCTTTCTGGATTCTTATGCTGTTAATGATGTGTGCGGGAGCTTGCGAACAAGCAGTGAGCCAATGGGCGTCAACATTCGCGGAGCTTGGTTTGGGAGTTGGCAAAACAGTGGGAGACCTTGCGGGGCCGATGTTTTTTGCTGTTATGATGGGAACTTCAAGGATGATTTACGGTAATTACGGCGACAAGCTTAATCTTAAAAGATTTATGGTTTTAAGCGGAATTGTTTGTGTATGCGCTTATCTTTTAATTTCATTATCACCGTTTCCGTTTCTTTCGCTTATTGGCTGCGGTATTTGCGGCTTTTCTGTGGGAATTATGTGGCCGGGAACATTCAGCATGGCGGCAGCTTCATTAAAAAAAGGCGGTACGGCTTTATTTGCTTTTTTGGCTCTTGCGGGGGATTTAGGCTGCTCTGCCGGTCCGTCATTGGTTGGGTTTGTGTCCGGAGCGGCGGGAGATAATTTAAAAATAGGTATTCTTGCAGCAATTATTTTTCCGCTTTTATTATTAATGTGCCTGTCACGGCAAAAAATAAGAGAATAATAAATATATAAAGTGTCATCGGCACATTTAAAGGAGTGTAAAATTTATGCGTGATTATGAAAAGGAAATAAAAAACAGAACAGATTTTATCCGTGAGGTTTTAGAAACCTCCGGAGCTAACGGCATTGTTTTTGGAAACAGCGGAGGTAAGGATTGCACGCTTGTCGGCATACTTTGTAGAATGGTTTGTGAGAATACTGTAGGTTTGATTATGCCATGCGGTTCAAAACGCAATTATAACGAGGATAAAAACGATGCGGAGGCTGTTGCTAAACAATTTGGAATACAAACTCGGATCGTAGACTTAACTAACGTAAAAAATGAGTTAACAGACGCTGTTTCAAAAGCGGTAAGCTTAAATAACGCAGCGCTTACAAATATTGCGCCGCGGCTTAGGATGACTGCTCTTTATTCAGTGGCGGCAAGTGAAAATTATCTTGTTGCGGGAACGGGTAATCGAAGCGAAAGATACATGGGATACTTTACTAAATGGGGAGACGGCGCTTTTGATTTTAACCCTATTGCAGACCTTACAGTAACGGAAATTTATGAATTTTTACGGTTTTTAAACGTACCGGAAAATATTATCCATAAAGCGCCTTCTGCCGGGCTTTTTGAAGGTCAAACTGACGAGGATGAAATGGGAGTGACTTATAAGGCGATTGATAAATTTTTAATAGAAGGTACGGCAGACGAAAAGGATATGCAAATTATAAATAAATACCACAATGCAAGCTTGCATAAGGTAAGGATGCCGCTTGTTTATGAAGACCGGTAAAAGGTATTATACTCGCGAATAAAAATGAATGCCAACCCATGCGCCCATACCCAGCCAACTGTCGCGCATGGGTTGGCAAATAATTAACTTTGCAAGTATAAATGAATAAAAAAGGTGAAAATTATGTTAGTGCGAAAAGCGGAAGTTAAAGATATATCTGATATTTTAAGATTATATTCACAATCCGATATGGATGATGGACAAATATTAAAAATTGCTGATGCAATAAAAATATTTGAAAAAATGAAGGAATATCCGGATTATAATATTTATATTGTTGAAATCGAAGAAGAAATTGTCGGAACATTTGCGCTCGCTATAATGGATAACATGGCTCATATGGGCAGTAAATCAGGATTGATAGAGGATGTTGTTGTTTTACAGAAATTTCAAAACCAGGGAATTGGCACTCAAATGATAAAGTACGCTATTGAGATATGTAAAGAAAAATTGTGTTACAAGGTTTCGTTATCAAGTAATTTAAAACGTGAAATAGCGCATAAATTTTACGAAGGATTGGGTTTCAAAATTCATGGATATAGTTTTACTACAGAAATATTATAACCAAGCAATATTATAAAATGCGCGGGTGTTTGGCTGAAAGGCTTAATGCCCGCTCTTTTTACTTTCCCCGTGACCATGAGAACCTTGATTGCTCTGTTCTTCTTGTTTCGGAATTTCATGGTTTATGGTTTCGTCACGGTTATGCGGATTACTGTCTTTTGGAGTATTGGTTTTTGAATTTGGGGTTTCGATACTTTCATCAGCAACATTTCCATTTCCGTGATGTCCGTTTTTGTGCGAGGTCACCATTTCGCGCAATTCATTTATACTATACCCTGTACAACTCTCCGCTGTCACGGTAGGGTCGGCATTTTGCAGTTCCAATATCGCAAGGTACTTCGCTGGAGTGATATTCAAATCATGTGCGTGCGTTCTTGTGGCGCTGTCAACAGAATAAACTTCGATTTCGGTAACGGAATGATGACTCTGGAGCGTGACCGATACGCTATTTTGCAATCCGCCGAGTAACAAAATTTCTTTGTCGTTATTGTTTGATTGAAATGTAACGGATACTAAGCTGTTATCTGTGATATAGCCCTTACTCATCATATCGTCAACTATTAAACTCACGGCATCGCCATAATTTTTATGCGTGAGATTGAGGTTAGAAATGATTTTTTCACCATCGCCATTATAAGCGGATGCTCCGATAACTCTATAAAAACGATTTAACGATAATTCGATAGCAGGGTTTACATCTATATCAATAAAAGTGCTTGTTGTAAAGTACAGACCATAGGAGTATTTGCCGACAAAGAATAAGAATAAAAGCGTAGTAAAAACAAGTGAATATCGACGTACAGGATTTTTGTAAGATGTTTTATTATTAGCACGAATTTTTTCGCACAAAAAAGCAATGGTATGGGTTTTAAGGGATTCCTCGGCTCGTATGTTTCCAAACGCCTTTTGTATTTTGTTATTCAAAATCGTCACCTCCTAAACTCACTTTCAATTTTTCTCTTGCACGAGCAAGCCATGTATATATGGTATTTTCCTTTTTTTTTAAATTTTTGCAATTTCCACTGCCGTATATCCCTCGAAATAGAATAAATATATAACATTTTTGTAGTTGTCCGGGAGTCTAAGCACAGCGTCCAAAACTTCGCTGTCTTGTTCCTGTATATAAAACGGTTTAACATCCACATCCTCAATGGAGCGGACTTTACTCCGAAAAAAACTTTTTAACGTATCTTTGCAAATGTTTATGGCAACACGAATAAGCCATGCCTTTTCATGGATTTCGTTTTCAAATTCAATTTCGCTTTGGACGTATTTCAAAAATACTTCTTGAAATACGTCCTCTACGTCTGCATAATTTTTTAGATGCATAAAACAGATACGGCGAACAGTGTCGGCGTAAATCTCTACCGCTCTGTTCGCCGCAGATTCGTCTCTCATAGTGAGTTACTCCTTAGTGATGACCATTTCCATCGTGATAATTGTGACCGTCACCGGAATAGTGACTAAAGCAGTAAGAACCATCATGTTCATGATAACCGTTCAAGGCGCAGTCGGAAACATCGCAAATACCGTGATAGTCGTGACCGTCACCGTAATAATGACCGTAAAAATTGATGTTGTTGTGCTTGTGTACACCAGTCAGCGTGCAATCTGTAACGGTACAAACGGCATATTTTTTTGTGACCGTTTTTTTGTTGTGACCGTGTGCCAGTGCAGGGGTAGCCGTTGTCGCTATCATAACGACTACTAACACAAGCATGGGGATAAGGTTCTTTTTCATTCAGGTAACCTCTTTTCATTTGGATTTTTTTACGCATCTATACTCGTGAAGTTAATTATTTGCCAACCCATGCATGTCGGTTGGCATTCCTTTTTATTCGCAAGTATATATCTAATACGAATGAGAGGGGTGAATCCTTTCGCATTAGAAAATTTTTTTTGCTTTTATTCGGATTTCTTGAATACCGCAAATCCAACCGGAATTCGTCCCTTTATTATTTGGATATTTGGTTTTGGAAACCCGCAATTTTCAAGCATTCTTTTGTATTCTGTTTCCGAAAAATTATATTTTGAGCGAAAGCCAAGCAGGCGATATAGTTCTATCAACATTGAAAATCTTTTTTTACTTTCGTTCGTCAGAAAAGTTGGTATAATCAACAATCCATTTTGCTTGGTTACCCGCCATAACTCCATTATAGCGTCATTGGGGCTGTCAAGTAAATGTATCACGTTGGCAGCGATGACCACATCAAAACTTTCGCTCTCCTCAGGGAGTTGAAGTAAGTTCCTTTTTGCAAAGGTAATGTTATCAAAACGTCTTTTTTTTGCTTTTTTTTGCGCCCTCTCAAGCATTGGCAGGGATAAATCCGTACACAACACGCTTTCCGCTTTCGGAGCGATGGCGATGGATATTTCTCCTGTTCCCGCCGCGCATTCCAGCACCCTTGCTTTTTGCGGTATAATCGCAGCGGTTTTTATAAGCATAGTCTGATAGACCTTTTTATTCAGGCTTTCGGCTATATCATATGCAAATGCGAACCTATCCCAAAAAGTTTTCATCAACGAAGCACCTACTTTCTTTTGATGTTTTGCCGCATGATACGTTTTGTATATTTGGCAATATCTTATTTTCGATTTTAGCAGCACAATTAACAAAGCTTAGTTCTTGTAAAACGTACTCTTTTTGCATAACAACCTCCTTAATATTATAGTTGTTCATTCGTTCAACCGTATATCTAAAAAAATAGGGGCAATCCTATTCATTAATATGTTCATAGCCCCTATCTAAAATATCCTTAACGTGTCCATCGGCAAGTGAGTAATACACAACCTTACCTTCTTTGCGAAATTTTACGAGATTTGACATACGTAATGATTTCAATTGATGAGATATAGCTGATTTGGTCATGTTAAGAAGTACCGCCAAATCGCACACACACATCTCATTGCATTCCAAAGCCCAAAGGATGTTCACTCTTGTAGGTTCAGAAAACATTTTATAAAAGTCGGCAAGGCGGGAAAGTTTTTCTTTCGGCGGCATTTGTTCTTTAACATCTTTTACCACATCTCCGTGAATAACCTCACAATCGCAGATTGGTTGAATGTCCATATAGGTATCTCCTTTCTGTTGAATAATTGAGCGCATATTCAATTGTTTATAGTATATATTATGAATTTGATTTTTGCAATAAGTAAAAAAGTTTTTGTGAAATTGGACATTTATCCTTAACAAAACAAATTTGCGAATTTGGAATTTGCTATAGATTTAATTATAACTGTGTTGTTCTTAATTTTTAAATACGCATTAGGAAGAAGTAAAAAAAGAGCGGCACTAGGAAAAGCACCGCTCTTTTTTTACTGGTAAATATGTTATTTTATTTTTTTCTTAACCGGAATCAATATTGGAATTAAGTAATAAGGACGGTCGCCTCTGCTGATGTGCTCCTCAAGTCCGGGATGCCTGTCACCATCATACTCCCATTCCCAATTTGAGTCTGATAATAGTTTTTGCACTTTTTTCCATCCATGTGACGGGTCGCCGGTATATTTGCTTATAACGGCATATGTTCCTCCCAGTAATCTCCATTCATAAAGAGGTTTGGGAATTTCAATTCCTTCCGGGATTGATGCGCAATAGCCGAAACCATATGCGGGGTTTTCTTCTGTTGGATACGGTTCGACATTAAAACCGAATAAACGCATTGTTCCAAGAAGATTGTTTGCTTTAATCCATTTTAAAACAGGTTCGACCGCTTCATCTTCGGGTTCAACACCCACGCATGAATATGCGGCTGTACGCATTGGCGGCAGCTCAATAAATTGAACCTCATTAAATAAATTAGAATTTTCTGTATTTAAGTTTTCCATGTTAAAAACTTCCCTCCGTTTTGTAATGTTAGCCTTTTTACGTTCAAGAGTTATAGGAAGCAGGACATTTTCAAGCGAATCTGGTGAAAAAAGCACGTTTTCGTTTAAAGCGGATATAAGCTTTGATATTGCTGCTTTGCGCGAGTTTAAATCAGCACCCGCTTTATTAAGTTTATCAAGTTGATTTTTCAAAACCTTACGTACTGTTTCAACAGACCGGTTGTCTAAAATCTCTTTAATTTCAATAATCGGAATATCAAGCCTGCGCAGTAATTCGGTTATGCGTATTGATTGCAAGGCTTTTTCGTCGTAAAGCCTCCAACCGGATTCTGCGTCACGCGTACTGCTAAAAAGCCCGGAGGATTCCCAATATCTCAGGCTTCTACTGCTGATATTCATATCCATCGCTACTTTTGTAATTGAAATTAATTCAGACATTTTCCCATTTCCTCCAGCAGGTTTTATTATTGAAAGCTTTCAAATGCATTGTAACATTTGACATCGCGTAAATTGCAATAGTATTTTATAAAATAATTTATATACCTGCGAAAATTATTTTTTAACAATTCATGTATAACAGTTGGTAGTTTTAACATATAGCAACGACTTTTTTATTAAAATTATATCTTTTTCATATCATAAATTTTTTGAAGCTTATTGACTTGCTGTATTTTATCGTCAGGTGATGATGCAAACATAAATTTATGTATAAACCTATACCAGAATTTTATAAGAATCATATTGCGGATACAATTATCACTAATTAATGAAATATCCATATACTCCGATACACCTTTGTAATAAGCCGGAATAAACCTGCGAAAATACTCATCCATATATTCAACATCAGTATCGTCTGCGATTAAACTTGCGATATCTTCACCCATAAAACCCCATCCGGCGGTGTCCCAATCAATAATGATACATTTACCGTCCGCATAAATTATGTTTTCCAACCAAAAATCCCTGTGACATAACACTACAGGAAGCTTTTCAATTTCTTTAAATATTTTTTCCGCTCCGTCGTCCATATCAATTATCATTTGACGCAAATGTTCCGGAACAACGCATTTATCTGAACGAAGATAGCGGTATTCTTCAGTTTGAGAATTCCATTGCTTATAATCGTTTTTTAAAAAATCTGTTTTACTTAGATTAGCAATGTTTTGCATAAAAGACGGTTTTTGCGTATAAAGCATAGCTTGAAACCGCCCCAATTTAAATGCGGCACTTTCAAGTATTTCAATTGATAAGTCATTGCCTGATGTACCGTCAATATATTCCATCCATATTTGAGTTTCACAATCGTTTATTTCTGCGTGATAACATTTTGGCCAACGGAATGAATCAGTGAAGATTGAATTAAATTCGGACGCATAAAAGTCGTATTCTCTGCGCCATGATTCGCAATCTCCAAACCTATCCCATTTTTTTTGTATTTTTAAAATTAATTTATAAGGATATTTTTTTCCGCCATCAGCTTCGGATATACCTGTTAAAAGTTTAACGTTACCTACAGTACCGCCTTGTAATTGCTCTGTTTTACAATCGGAGCGGATTATGGATTCATTGAACATTTTACTTAGTACAAATATTAATTTTTCAAATTTTATATTATTTTGTTCAATTTTTGTAAAATCATAGTATAAATAACTGAGCAGTTTATTAGTTTTTTCAAAACCGCCTGGTACAAGTTCAATAGCAAACACACATCCTTCCGGGTCGTCAACGCTGTCATCCATGCTTATACCAAGTTCATTGCAATCTAAAAATCTCATTTTATTTTTATAAACTGCAGGATTCCCGCATGTCATACAGCCGGTATAACCAAGAGCTTTAGCTATCATAAACCCGTGTTTAACAATTGCTGTACCAATACCCTTACGTTGGTATTCGTAGGATTTATCAATATGGCTGTCTGTTTCTCCGTGTCTGACCGAAAGGCTGTTTAACCATATAATATGTTCGCCGCAATCCCCCATTGGCAGCGCAGAAAAAATTGCGTGTCCAAGTATAATTCCATCATTACTAACAGCCACTAAGTCAAGCTCAGGTATAAAATATGGCGAAAAACGGATATTATCTGCAAAAACCTCATGAAAATCAACATCACTGCCGCGTTCGTTGTATTCGAAAACATCTCTGTCTAACTTTCTTACTTCAGAGTATTCATTATGATTAATTTTCCTAATTAAATAATTGTTCATTTCCCTTTGCCTCCGCTTTTTTTAATTTGCTTACTATGTTTTGCAAGCGCTTTATGCCAAGCTTTTTTATCGGATAAATAACCGGCTTTATCGTCTACAAATTTGTTTTCCCGTTTTTGGGCAATGTAACGCTCCCATTGTTCACGGGGAAGCGAACCGTTTTTTAAAGCGGCAAGAACCGCACAGCCCGGTTCTGTTTTATGCTTACAATCGTTGAAACGGCAATCAAAAAATAAATCTTCCACATCTGAAAAAACTGTGCTTATACCTTCGTCCGCGTCAAAAAGTCCAAGCTCCCGCATACCCGGCGTATCAATAACCATTGCGCCGGAGGGAAGCATAAAAAGCTGACGGTGTGTTGTTGTGTGACGGCCGCGGCTGTCATCCTCGCGGATAGCTTTTACCTCCATTACATTTTGATTCATCAGCGCATTTATAAGCGAGGATTTACCGACGCCGGACATACCAAGGAAAACCACAGTTTTACCGGGCAAAAAATAATTGTTCAATGCGTTAAGTCCAAACCCTGTGTGGCTTGAAATCACATGTACCGGTACATCAGGTGCAGTTTTTTTAACATCTGCTAAAGGTGTTTCAATATCATCAGCCATATCGGCTTTTGTAAGTACCACAACCGGCTGCCCGTCGCTTTGGCGTGCCTGCGTAAGGTAACGTATTATACGGCTTACTTTAAAATCTAAATTAAGAGATGTTAATATAAAAACAAAGTCAAAATTTGCAGCGACAATTTGCTCGATTACTGTTTTTACATAACCCTCCGCATGGCCGGAAAAATCCGCCCGGGAAAATTTTGAGCGGCGGGGAAGAAGCTTATATATACGCGAAATACCGTTTTCGTTTAATTGCAACAGCACAAAATCGCCGACACTGGGAAAATCAGCGCGAGCTTGAGCTTCATGGTAGAAAGAACCTTTTAATACGGCAGATACCACACCGCGTTCGGTAACGACAGTGTATTGTTCCCGATGCAGTTCCGTAATCCTGCCGGGCATTAAATTATCGTGTGGAGTTTCAGTTTCAATATATCCGTATTGTTTTAAATCAATCATTGTATTCTCCTTAAATGAGTATATTTTTGGGCATAAAAATACCGCAGACAAGCAGCCTCTAATAAGCTGGTGTTCTGCGGCGTTAAAATAAAAAAGAGATACAGCCTTTTACCGTATCCCGCCAACAGCAGTATTTAAGAAAGGTTACTGATATTTTGGCGCACAAAAATAAAGAGGTCGCTCCTCAAGCTTGTGCCGCCGGTTATTAAATTTTACGTTAAAAACACCGATTTTTTATAAACTGACATTCTATGACATCCCCTTTCAGGAGTTTATTTTAAAATAAAGATAATTTCATTTTATAATAATCAATAATAAGCGTCAATGTGAAAAAATAAATATAATTAAAAATTATTATATTTGTAAAATAAAAAAACCGCTTATACCTAGCCAACTGTTACGCATAGGTTGGCAAAAGATTATTACTGCGAGTATAAATTACCGGGAGTTTGACACATGCTTGACAATAAAGTATCATAAAAGCCTAAATTAAAGGCTTTTTAAAATTTATTTCAAGAACATTGTTGCACAATATGTAACAATATGTTAAAATGTAGGTGTTGAGAGGTGCTTTATGACGCTTACATTATCAAAGTCGAAAAATTCGACATCCTTGTATGTAACCAAATCCATTTATAAAAATGGTAAACGTTCTTCAAAAGTAATTGAGAATCTCGGCACAATTATCGAGTTGGAAAAGAAACTCCAAGGAGAGGATCCCATTGAATGGGCAAAGGCTTATATTGCTGAGCTGACTAAACAGGAAAAGGAACTGTCAAGAGATATTCTTGTAAAATATTCTCCTACTAAAATAATAAGTAAAGACAGAGATGTATTTTTTAACGGCGGCTATCTCTTTCTACAGAAAATTTATTATGAACTTGGCTTAGATAAAATTTGCCAAGCAATAAAAAACCGGTATAAATTCGAATTTGACCTTGATTCCATACTTTCAAGACTGCTGTACAGCAGAATAATCTTTCCGGCTTCAAAGCGCGCCACTTTGGAATTGTCAAACAGATTTATACAAAAGCCAAATTTCAACATCCAACACATATACCGAGGACTAGGGATTATCGCCAAAGAAATGGATTTTATCCAAGCGGAGCTGTATAAAAACAGCACCGATCTGACCAAAAGAAAAACGGGTGTGCTCTATTACGACTGCACCAATTATTTTTTTGAAACCGAACATGAAGAGGGACTGAAACAATACGGTTATTCCAAGGAACACAGACCGAACCCGATAGTGCAGATGGGTTTGTTTATAGATGGCGATGGTATCCCCCTTGCCTTTACAATAGACGAAGGCAACACAAATGAGCAGACAACTTTAAGGCCGTTGGAAGAAAAAATCCTGTCGGATTTTGATGTTTCTAAATTTGTGGTGTGTACAGACGCCGGACTTTCCTCTGCCGCTAATAGAAAGTTTAACGACAGAGGCGGACGTGCTTTTATAACCACGCAATCAATTAAAAAACTAAAAAAACACCTCAAAGAATGGGCTTTGGATACAAAGGGATGGCGTTTGCCGACCGGCAATAAAGTCTATGACATCAGTACGCTGAATGAAGATGAACATAAAAATTCCACTTTTTACAAGGAACGTTGGATTAAAGAGGATGAGTTGGAACAGAAACTGATTGTGACGTACTCCGTTAAGTATAGAAACTATCAAAGAAGCATCAGGGCGGGACAGATTGAACGTGCCGAAAAGCTAATTAAAAGTAACCCGACAAAACTAAAAAAGGTTAATGCCAATGATTACAGGAGATTTATTTCAAAAAAAGTGTAACCCCAACCGGTGAGGTCGCCGAAAAGGAGCTTTACAGCATAGATGCCGCAGTAATAGAACAGGAAGAAATATTTGACGGATTTTATGGCGTCTGCACAAACCTTGAGGACGATCCGGCTGCTATTATCAAGATAAATCATAGGCGTTGGGAGATTGAGGAATGTTTCAGAATTATGAAAAGTGAGTTTAAGGCAAGACCTGTATACCTTAAGCGTGATGACCGCATTAAGGCTCATTTTACAACATGCTTTATAAGTCTTATGATTTACCGTCTATTGGAAAAAAGACTCGAAGAAAAATTTACCTGTCACCAAATCGTCGATGGGTTAAAGGGGATGAATTTTTACAAAGTTGATGGCGAGGGATATATCCCCACTTATACACGTACAGATTTTACAGATGCGCTTCACGAGGCATTTTCCTTTCGTACCGATTATCAAATTACTACTTTAAGTCAAATGAAAAAAATTTTTATTGCTTCGAAAAAATGAAAAATATTGTTACTTTTTTACTCTATTATAAAAGCCCTCCAAGCCTTGATTTTATCAAGTTTTTGAGGGCTTTTTACTCGTTCAACTGTCAAACTCGGGATAATCAATAATAAGCGTCAATGTGAAAAAATAAATATAATTAAAAATTATTATATTTGTAAAATAAAAAAACCGCTTATACCTAGCCAACTGTTACGCATAGGTTGGCAAAAGATTATTACTGCGAGTATAAATTACGAAACATCTTAATAATTGCTATACTGTTTTTTACATCATTTTCATTTGGGTTTACAATTTCTGCTCTGTTAGACAATCCGCAAATTCGCTTTTTAATTTTTCCAAAAGTTATAACTCTGTTATTTGGGCATTTACATAATTTTTCAATAATCTTATCGTATAACCAATTAAAAAGCTCAGCATTACTATTTTCAAGCGTTTTGCTGAATTCTGTAATATTTTTTGCGTTGTTAAAATATATGCAAAGCATTAAATAATCAGGTTCGATGTAAAAACCAAAAACATTCTTTCCTTTTAATGTGTATTCCGCCTTCCAATTAAAACCGGAAGTAATATTTCGTAAAGGCTTAACCTGATATTTAAGCTTTATATCCTTAAGTGATTTTAAAATTAAAGCTATGCTTTTTGCGTGCTCCTCCGTCATCGTTAATTTAATATCGTCTATATCGGGAATAGCCGAATAATATCTTTTATAATCAAGCCGCAAATAATTCATGTATTTAAATTTGCTGTCAGGCGCACCGCATAAAATCGCAAGACCCAAAAACATTTTTGGGTAATTTGTACTGCTGATGTATAAATTACCGTCCCATTCGTTAATTTTTATGTCCAAATTAAATAAAACATTCATACGCTGTTCATTTTCTTTAAAAATATAAGTTGAGCTAAAGGATTGTAATACATCCCTATATGCTTGATTTGATATAACAAGCATAAATTTTTCATTACATATACTATCTGCGGCTAAACCTAATCTATAAAATAGTTCCGGATAAAATTGTATTGCCTGCTGAAAACTGTTTCGCAGCTTACATTCTTTCGCGTCGGTATAGTGTGCCTTATACATTTCTTTATTTAAACCGGTATTTTGCATATACTCGTCATAAGGTTTTGTAGGTACAACATATTTTTCCGGATATTCGTACATATCATGATAAAGCGTAATAAAAAAATCATAAAAATCCTTTTCTCCGTTAATAATGTCTTTTTCTGTAAAAGAATAATCTTTAGGTATTACAGGTGTAAATGGCGCTAGCATTTTAATACAGTGCCATATTGATTTTTGTGCCGCGCTTTTATGCTGTCCTTTATCTTTTGCGCCCGATATGTTCAAAGTATTTCACCTCTGTTATTTTTAATATTACCAAAAACGCTCCAACTAAAGCCGGAGCGTTTTTGATTTACTATTATTAAATTTTCTTAACGGGAACCCATATTTCGGTATAATAATCTGCGCTGCTTGTGTCGCCGTTAGAATACATTTCTATGTTAATATTCCCATCCATTTCGTATTCACGGCAATTAGGAAGCCACTCGCTCCAGATTTTATTATTAACTTCTTGTAAAGCGTTCGGCATTGCCCCTTTAATTGGGAAAACAGCCCATGTTTTTGCTGGGATTTCCTTTGTAATATAATTGTCCGGCATTCCTCCTTTACCACTCACACAATCCGCAATCATATAATTAAACATTTTGCTATCGGAATCGTGGTCATAACAAATGCCGAACATACCGCAAACGTATTTTCCGCCGCCGCTTTGATAATGTTCATTCCAAAATTTAGGGATTTCCATATAACATGAATCGCTGTTAAACTCCCGTACCGGATAGATAACAGTAAACGCTTCTTTTGCTTCAATTTTGTAATCCATAATATTACCGCCTTCCAATTTAAATGTAATTTTTAAAGGAGATACCGATTTTAAATTCGCACCATCCTTTTTTGCAAACGAAGGAGATATCCCATGGAAACGGGTAAAAGCTTTTGTGAAGCTGTCAGGAGAATCGTAACCGTATTTAATAGCGATATCGATAATTTTCGCATCTCCCGAAGATAATTCTATGCCCGCTAAAGTGAGTTTGCGGTTGCGAATATATTCGCCAAGCGTAAAACCGCAGATAATACTAAAAGCTCTTTGGAAATGGAAACTTGAAACGTACGCTTGTTTTGCAATTTCATCGTAATCCAGTTCCTTTGTTATATTATCCTCAATATAGTGAACAGCATTTTGAATACCTTGCAGCCAATTCATAATTACCACCCCTCGTTTACAAAATCATAATATATAAAGAAGCGTTCTGCCCGATTTTTTATGCTTGATTTTGGCTATTAATAATTATAAAGTACCAAATGGTGTTTGTGTCAAGGAAAAAAATTTTGATTTAATGTTATAATCGTTATCATAAGTAAATATTTTATTACATGATTATTTTAAATTTGACAAGGGTATAAATTGTTGATAGAATACCTTTATTAAATTTTATGGGGCAATAGCTCAGTTGGGAGAGCGTTCGGTTCGCATCCGAGAGGTCGAGGGTTCGAGTCCCTTTTGCTCCATTTAATTATAACCATAATTAAACCCTCGCTGACGAGATAAAAATCGTTGGCGGGGGTTTTGGTTTTTTAGTTTATCAGGGTTAAGTAATTGTGCGAACTCATCACGCCGGTAGTGGTCATGGATGGATGTTCGCATTTTTTATTAGATAATGGACACATACAAGCATTTTAAGACAGGATACATAGATATGTTTTTTGATATTATATGTTTTAAGGAGGATGTGAACAAAATGGATTGGATACAAAGCATTCAAAGAGCATTAAATTATATTGAAGCGAATCTTCTTGAAGATGGATTGAACAACGATAGTGTTGCTAAATATTCGTATTCGTCAAATGCAAATTTTCAACGCATATTCAGTATTGTCACCGGGGTAACAATCGCAGATTACATACGTTGCCGAAGGTTGACGTTAGCAGGTGAGGAAATTGTAAACTCCAATGTAAAAGTTATAGACACCGCATTAAAATATAAATACGATTCACCTGAAAGTTTTACAAAAGCATTTATACGGTTTCATGGTGTTACGCCGTCAGATGCAAAACGTAGTTCAGACAATCTCAAATGTTTTGCTCCCATTTATTTAAGAATCGAATTACGAGGAGGATTTAGCATGAGTACAAAAATGATTCCAAACCTTCCAACAATAAATAATAGCTGGTTCGGAGAAAATTATCACTTTAATGGAGTGGCGCGTTATGTGATGGGCTGTCTTGGTGAAATGGCGTTTGCCGATTATTCGCTGTTCGCTGGTATTACTGGTGATTTTTTTGCTCAATTTTATCCGCTTGCTGATTTTACGGATGACAGTGCGTCTGCATTTTATTTAGGTTTAAGCGGTCTCGCCAATGTTTTTAATAAAATAGGTTTTAGCGTTGAGTTTTTTTCTGAACTTGAACTACAATCAAACAATAATAATATAAAAAAGATTACTTCCAGTATTGATAGAGGTATACCCGTAATATGGTATCGCAGCGGCGGTCAAAGAGTTGCGGTTGTAGGATATGAAAACGATGGCAATACAATTCTATACTTAGAAAATAATAAACCCGAAGCAGAACGTTTGATTCCGGAGCGTTTTGCTCTTGATAATAATTTTTTTACTAACATTGCAATAGATTCCCGCGGCTTTATTATCGTTGGTAAAAAAGTATGCGATATTTCACTTAAATCAATTTACCGTGAGGCTGTTTTCAATTTACCTAAAATTTTAACCATTAAAACGGATACTTTTGTACTCGGTGCGGAAGCTTTCCGTGCGTGGGCAAGCGATATAGAAAACGGGAAGTACGAAAGAATGAATCCGGATGATTTTAATGGTAATTTTTTTGCTTATGAAATATACGTCGTAAATTTGGCAACGAACAGCGGAGGTTGTCAATCGTTTTTTGAAAAAGCAAAAGAAATGAACCCGGACTTTACCTTCCTTGATGATGTGCAGAAACAATATCGAATAACAAACTACCTGTGGAATGGCGGCTATTGGATTAAAGACGTTCATTCTCCCGAAGAACGTGAAGAAATGAAACGGGTTTATGGCGACTATAATCTTGAAACCTTAGGCGGCGCTTTTGGCTGCGAACTTGAAACTTTGCGAGACAAAGAAAAACGCGCCCTCATCGCAACACAAATCCGTAAATTTGCAGATTGTATGGATGAAGTTGTACGGATATTGAATAACAATTTACAAAATTTATGAAATAAAATGAAACCTATTGTGCTTTTATATAGTGAAAGGGGTTGAAAACAAATGGAAGAACTAAGAAATGAATTGCTGCGCTATATAAGACATAAGTTTTCAAACCTTTATAACATTACCGATTTAGCGGAGGATATTGTGCATGATGCCTTTCTGTTGGTAAAAAATGAACAGCATTATAATTTTGGGTATCTTTCGATGGTTTGTGTACGCCTTGCTTACCGTTTGTATAAAAAACAAAAAAAGCAGGAAACGGATTATATTGATTTACTCGTTAGCGAAGATGATGTAGTTAAGCAAATAATAGAACGTGATGAAGCTTCCGCAATTCTCGCTTCGCTTGATACTTTAAGGGAAATCGAAAGAAAAATATTAACGCTTCGGTATTATGAAGACTGTTCTTTTGCTGAAATAAGCAGAATAACAGAGGTTAAATTGAATACTGTTTTAACGATTCATTATCGAGCGCTTGAAAAGCTGAGGCCGCGGCTCAGTAAGATTATCAATTACCAAACACAAGACGTTGAGATTTTAAATCAAAAAGGAGCATTTTTTTATGATAACTCAAAAACTTTGGAAAACACAACACTTGGCGGAATTTATACTTCACTTAGCGACAAGTGAAGCCGCTGAAGCCGCACGTCTTTCATTACAGCGTCAACCGGCTTATAAAGGCTTGGCTGTTATCGCGGAAGAAACAAGAAGAATAGCGGTCAATATAATTGAAGCTGTAGAATTACATTTATACGGAAGCTTTGAAAATGCCGGTAATGACGATGTTAAAAATGAATTTAATATGCTTATGTTAAAATTGTCTAGGCGAGCTGCCAACCTTGCGTTAAACACTGCAATTTTGGCTTGCAAGGAGCGGGAACATAAACCTGTTACCGTATTCGCTGATGAACTGCGTAATTTTTCGCTGCAACTAAGTGAGATTTATGGAAATGAGCAAAAATATATGGATATTCCAACTATCTCACCTAAAAATACGGTTATATCGGATACAGTTTATCTTTTTAACGCAACATCTGGTAAATATACTTGGTGGGAAAATGCGCATTTTATACAAGAAATTATGTTTTATGAGCCTGCTTTTATTCAAGGTAATCGTCTTGTTATTAAAAACGAATGGAGAGATATGGATATGCCGTTTATTAAGCTTGGCGATGTACCCGAAGACCCAGGAGTAGTTATTATTTCAAACTCACTTGACAGAAAAAAACAATATGCTGTACTTGCAGAATTTAATATCAATGCTTTAACAAACAGTTACGCGGGGGTAAGTAAGGTATGCAATTCGGAAATCCCTGTTCGGGAATGTTGGTTTGCTTCGGATGGCAGAGATATAATATTCCCGGATTGGGATAAATTATCTAATCAATAATTTATAGCAAACTGAAAAGCGAGCTTAATGACCAATCCAATTTTAGTGTGGTTGAAAAATTTAGGATTTATCCCAGTGAGTGAAAAACATGGAAGCGGTGTCATACTTCTTGTTATTTATCAAAATATTTTTGGCAAGCCGAAAGTATTATTTGCGAAAATTAAAAACACAAAGGGGGCGGTCAACTTGACCGCCCCCTTTGCTGTATCTTTATGTAATCGGCTTAGATTCTCAAGATTATATATAAGGTACTCTTCATTAATTTTATCATAAATAACGATAATTGTGTTACTCGCGTATTCAAGTTTCTACAAGGCTATTTGCTTATTTTTTTGTTCTTCTTTTTATTAACAAAAACACCTGATGCAATACATGCGAAAAAAACACTTATTAAACTAAATATTATGGTAGGATGCATTTATTAAACCTCCTTCCGCAAAAATAAATAACCTTTATGTTAAGATACGGCAGAGCCGTTTAATAGTTTACTTAAGAATCCGGGAAAAATGAATCTGTTCCCAGTAAATCGTTTAGAAAATTTAACATTAAATCCAATTTAAGATATAATAAAAGAGCTTGCGTAATATTCTTTGATTGGTTAAGATGATTTTAAGGTAACATAGAATTCTTTAAAGGGGATTTATCATATGAAAATTTTAATAGCAGAAACATGCGATTTTACAGATATTTTATATCTTCAAAAATTAGCGTACCAAAGTGAAGCGGAGTTGGTTAACGATTTTTCAATTCCTCCTTTAACGGAAACGCTTGAAGGTATTGAAAACGATTATAAATCAGGGATTATATTAAAAGCTGTAGACGAAAATAAACTTATAGGCTCTGTACGCGGAAAGAAAAACGGCGATACAGTTTATATTAGCAGGATTTTTGTACATCCTGATTTTCAAAATAAAGGGATAGGAACACAGCTTTTATTATCAATTGAAAGTTATTTTCCGTTAATGCGGTATGAGCTTTTTACAAGCAATCTTAGCGAAAAGAATCTTTTGTTATATAAAAAAAATGGGTATATTGAATTTAAGCGTGAAAAATTTTCTGATAAATTTGATTTTGTATATTTATATAAGCAATAGGTATAAATTAATTTAAAGTTTCAAAGCAGACATTCAAGTGTCTGTTTTTTATTTTAAAAAATCATTAAATTTTAAACATGTCATATAGATGTCGTGTTTATTATTATATAATAGTTTAATTATAAAGTCATTTAACTTAGAGGATGGTTGCAGATGAAAATTGACCGACTGCTTGGAATACTCACATTATTACTCAAAAATGACCGTATGACTGCACCGGAGCTTGCTGAAAAGTTCGAGGTAAACCGCCGCACCATTGGGCGGGATATTGACGCGCTCTGCCAAGCCGGAATCCCAATTGTAACTTATCAGGGGGTAGGCGGCGGAATTGCAATTGCCGAAGGCTTCAAACTGGATAAAAGTGTTTTAACTGCTGATGAATTATCAGGTATTATTGCGGCGTTAAAGGGTATCGGCAGCGTATTTGAACGCTCAAATTTTGAACGAACGCTGGAAAAGCTGCATGTTAATTCAGATACTGTAGTTTCAATGCGTGAGCCGGTAATCATCGACCTTGCTTCTCATTACAAAGGTCAATTAACAGGAAAGATTGAGGTAATTAAGCGTGCTGTACTTGAAACGCGGCAGATTGAATTTGATTATTTTTATGAAAAGGGTGAATCTCACCGGTGTATAGAACCTTATTTTATAATTTTTAAATGGACTTCGTGGTATGTATTTGGATTTTGTCTTAAACGGCAAGACTGGCGAATGTTTAAGCTCCTTCGGCTTTGGAACTTAACGTTAAACGATAATAATTATACTCCGAGGGAAATACCGCCTGAAAGGCGGAATTTAGATGCAACCTTTACGGATGATATAAAACTTGTCGCGCTGTTTGACTTAACGGAAAAATATAAATTGATTGAATCTTATGGTCTAAATTGCTACAAAGAAACAGAAAACGGCTTGCTCATAGAAATCGGTTTTACAAACCAAGATTTTTTAATTAATTGGCTGCTTGGATTTGGCGGAAAAGTAAAAGTATTAGAGCCGAGCTATATTGCGGAAGATCTAAAAACCGCCGCTGAAAAGATTTTATCGAGATATAAATAAACAGGGCATACTGTTGTCGTGTTTTGTACGATACGATAAAGGAAAAAGGAGTTTATAATGATTACAAAATTTAGCGGTAAGAACATTTCGTCTAAAGACCCAAAGCGGCTTGCTTTGTTTTGTTGTGATACCCGGATAGCAATACAATTCTAATTCTTTAATTATTGGGGGATAGGAAATGAATAATTATCATATAACAGCCCTTAGGATGGAACGCCAGTACCTAACCCATAAAGCGAATAAATCCGAATATATAGACCTTTACCGTGACATGCAGCCGGGGCAG
This sequence comes from Holotrichia oblita, assembly GCA_023690525.1. Classification (NCBI taxonomy): domain Eukaryota; kingdom Metazoa; phylum Arthropoda; class Insecta; order Coleoptera; family Scarabaeidae; genus Holotrichia; species Holotrichia oblita. Next base: position 68,467 of record JALQSN010000135.1, on the reverse strand, counting down.
AATGTTTACTGGAACGGGTTCGGCGACCCGCCAAGCCTGACATATCGCGCAGATTTTAATGACATCGAGTACAACCGAGAGAGACAGAGAACACATAAGCTTATAAAAGGTCGTTTTACAGGCGGCAACCTTGGTTGGATTATGCCGGAGGATATAGAACTGTTTGCTGCAGCTTTTATTAAGCCGTTGGACAAACCGGCATCTATGCATGGGAAAATGGAACGCACAGTGTTTAATCGGCAACAGCATACAGTTTTATTGGAACTAATTGAGCGAGAGCCGTTAACGATTCAGCAAATGAAAGAAGAAACGGGAATGCTTGTTAAGGAAATTACGCCTGTACTTCATCGTTTACAGGAAGCGTTTTTAATTTACGAAGATCAATATGACGGCGAATGGGACAGAGGTTGGCATAAGTTTTCCGATATGTTTCCCGACGCCGATTTAATGAAATATACTCGGCAAGATGCGTTGAAGATACTCTTGCGGCGGTTTGCATACCGTCATGTATGTTTTGATATAAAAATGGCAAAATCATTTTACAAGCTGCCGGAAAAGGATATTAAAGCGGCTGTTTACGCTCTTGTTGAGGACGAAGTTTTTATTGAATCAGATGGCGGGTTTTTTCTAAAAGAGGATTTTGAATTGTTAAAATCATATAAAGCCAAGCCGGATTATATAATAAGTCCGCAATATACAAGCGTTGCAGATAATCAACCAAAATTGGTATATGCCATGCACCGTAATGATTTTCTTGTAAAATCAAATGAACATTGGTTAAAAGAACGGTTTACGCATTCGTATCCGGACACATTGTATTATATATTAATAAACGGAAAGTTTCGCGGAGCGGCGGTTGGCAAGTTTCGTTACACACCGGAGGTGGAAGATATTATCCTAGACCTTTCGGATAACAATGCTAAAGCTTTAAAAAATGAAATACTACAAGCGGTTCATGTTTTATGCGGAGCAGAAAATCCAATAAAAAAATATCAGGGTGTAGAAATATGTATAGGTCAATGATGCAAGTATTTTTGCGGCTCAATTGACTGGAGTATATTAATGGCGGATATCGTTGATAAATTCGGTGTGCGCTGGTGTATTTTTGTTTAATTATATGGGGGTATATTATGGATTCAAATATTTTTGCAAGAGCGAATCAAATTATTAAAACATGCGATGCGGCGTATCTCGGTGTTATTGATGAAAACGGCTGTCCGCACGTTTCAACGGTATCTGCTATAAATTCGGAAAGTATATTTGAGGCTTTCTTTGCCACAGGTATGGGTGCAAATAAAACAAAACGCTTGCTCCGCGACAAGCGGGCAAGCGTCTGTTACCGAGCCGAAGGAAATAATATAACCCTTGTGGGCGAAGCGGAAATCCTTACCAATCAAGAAACAAAGAGCCGGTATTGGCAAGATTGGTTTATAAATCACTTTCCCGGCGGTGAAACCGACCCGAATTATTGCATTATTAAATTTACTGCTAAACGAGCGTCATTATGGATAGATAATAAAAGCGCGGAGTTTACAATTAACGAACTTCTTACTGTACAATCACGATGCGGGCATTTTTGCAAGTGGTGTGCATATAAGGAATCACATGGCTGCGGCGGATGTGTTGAAACAAACGGTAATCCTTTTCATGGAGAATGCCCGGTTGCAAAATGCTGTCAGGATAAAGGTTATACACACTGCGGCGAGTGCGATAATTTACCGGAAGAATGCGCAAACCCTAATTGTGAGCGAATAGACGAAAATGGATTTTATGAGTGCGGCGACTGTCAAAACACAACCTGTGGTAAATTGCACCAGTATTCTTATAAAGACCCGAACCACGGCGACAATCCTCCGGGAGCGCGGATTACAGTTTGCAAGGCTTGGAAATCATGAAATAGAAATTACAATTAATTTACCATCACTTGTTAAACAATTTAAAAACCGAAACCATTTTTTCAAGCTTAACAGATTGTGTGGCGAGTTGTTCAGAAGCCGAAGCCGCTTCTTCTGAAGTAGCCGAGTTAATTTGAACAACCTCTGAAATTTGTGAAACACCTACACTAACTAGAGATATAGCATTTGATTGCTCTTTTGATGAACCGGCAATTTCTTTTATGATATCTGAAACCTTATTAACATCAGCAACCATTGTTTCGAGTGATTCGGCTGTAATGGTTGCTATTTTTGTACCCTCATTTACTTTAGCGATGGTATCGTCAATTAAGGATGTTGTTTCTTGAGTTGCTTTCTGGCTCCTTGCAGCTAAATTACGAACCTCCTCAGCAACAACAGCGAAACCTTTGCCGTGTTCGCCTGCGCGGGCAGCTTCTACCGCAGCATTTAGCGCGAGTAGATTTGTTTGGAAGGCTATATCTTCTATAACTTTAATAATTCGTGAAATATTATTAGAGGCTTCCTCAATACTTTTCATAGAAGTAAGCATATTTTGCATTTCATGGTTACCTTTTGTAGCGTTATCTTTTGAAATGGTTGAAATATGATTGGCTTGTTCCGCATTTTCCGTATTAAACCGTGTTTTTTCTTTTATTGTTTCAATTGTTGCATTAAGCTCTTGAATGGAGCTGGCTTGTTCGGTAGCACCTTTTGCTAAAATCATACTGCTTTCGGAAATTTGGTTGGCTCCTGTAGAAACTTGCACTGTGGATAAATTGATTTCGGAAAGAACTTGATTCATATTTACTATAATATTATTAATTGCGGATTTAATCGAACTAAATTCACCTACATATGTTCGTGTAATTTTTAAATTAAAGTTATTTGATGCCATATTGTTAAGCACTTCTGAAATTTCTTTTATATATATGGATATATTTTCAACAGTTCTGTTTAATGAATCCTTTATAATCATAAAGTCGCCTTTATAATCACCTTGCACTTTATGCGAAAAATCTCCGTTAGATAACAGATTCATAACTTCCGAAGCTTCATTTATTGGAGAAATAATAACATTTAATAACTTATTTAACCGGTCAATAATTTCAAACCAATTACCCTTATAACGTGTGGAATCGGCACGTTCTGAAAGATTTCCGACAAGCGCGGCATTAACAAGCTTTTGTATGTCTGAGTTTACCGTATTCAAATTTGCTCTAAGTGTTTCTATAGAATGCATTAATGCTTGCTTTTTTACCGGGAAATTGTTGGATTTTAGCATTAAAATCACCATTCCCAAAACCGTTTACACAGTTTAATATTTCATATGTACCGTCAACATAGGATTTTAACATTAAATTTAAACTTTTTGCTAATTCTTTATAAGCACCTTCATAAGCATTTTCATCAATGACTGCGTCGGTGTTACCTGCGTCATGCTCTTTAGATAAATTAGCTAAATCGTCTATAAGCATTTTTAATGTTTGTATAAGTGTTGAAAACTCATAACTGAGCATACCGATTTCGTCCTTTGAATTTATTCTTACATTAACATTCAAATTTCCTTTCGATACATTTTTAGCCACATCGAGCATTTCTTTGGTAGGTGATACAATATTTTTTATAATAACAAAGGAGAAAAACATTAAAATTGCAACCGATATGAAAAATCCAACACTAATGATAATAATCATAGAAAATGCACTATCAGCAGACCTGGTATTAATATCATCTGCTTTACTTGTGTTTAATTCTGCTAAACTCTCAAGTTTTTTTGTGAGAACAGATGCAATTTTATTCGCTTCTGATAAATTAAGCTTAACATTTTCAATGTCATTTTTCATACCATAATCAATAACTATAGATATAACATTTTTATATTCGGTAAAATCAAAAACAATGTCTTGATACAAGTCATATTCTTCTCCTGAAGTTATATCATATTTGTTTAAATAATCGCCATAATCCGTAAGATGTTCAATAAAATGTAAAATAGAGTCTTCAATTATATTTTTATTATTTTGATTTTCGGCATCATTTGATGAAATCGCTAAGTCGCGTGAAGAAGAACGAATCTGGGCATATGCGTTTGACATATCAACAATATGCCCCATAGGAACGGTTGTTGTATTGTATGACGAGGCTGTTAATTTGGCAATAGCATCTAATGTATTAACAGACAAAGTGTTACAAATAGATAATAAGATTAGAGCAATTACCACTAAAAGCATTAGCTTAGAACGGATTTTTAAATTTTTGATAAAATTCATAAGTAAAGCCTCCCGATTTTTTTATGTTAAAAAATAATATTCCTGCATTGCCATTATCAACAAGGCGGGAAAAATTTTATTTTATTTATTATATATAACAGTCACACATAAAAAAAGACCTTTCGTAAATTTAATTTGTTATAAGATATTTGATATGTTAAAATTTAAATGTTTAAATTGAATAAAAAAATCTATTTTAAGGAAAGTTGGAAACTTAAAATGCAAATTTCAAATAATCAACCGTTAAAAGTTTTATGAACAATAGTACGATATAAAAAATAGCGTATAAAAAACACACCGTCCGAAGCAATGTAAATTATCATATCATTCGACACAGTGTGTTATTTTATTATTTAATTTCATCATTAACGACTGTATTATTCGATACTTTTCTACTTATTATTTCAACTTGCTTAAACAATGTGTCTGATAGAATATCCTCAACAGGGCGTTGTACAATAATTGCGATTTCCTCAAAGAATGCCGATACAGCTTCATCAAGATTTATTTCATAATGCTTCATCTACTATTTCCCCTAACAATATTTTGTCTCACTTTTACAACTTATTATACATAAGCTTTGGTATAAAATAAAATAAAAAGTGTAGAAAATGAGACAAAATTTTATGGGGGATTATATGCCAAAGCCAACAGGTGAAAATGGTCAGAAGAATTTAGTAGGTAAACGTTTAAAAGAATTAAGAGAACTTTCAATTCCCAAAATGTCGCAAAGAGAACTTTCACATCAACTCCAGTTACAAGGTATTGATATGGATAGAAATGTAATTACACGTATAGAAACGAATAAAAGATATGTAACAGATATAGAAATTAGAGCAATAGCGAAAATTTTTAGTGTATCTTATGAATACTTAATTGATGGCACAGAAAATATTTAATAAGTTACTATTAAAAAACACATCGTCCAAAGCGGTATGCATTACCGTATCGCTTTTTTTGCATACCCAAAAAAGTTTATGTTTGATAAGAAATATTACTCATGGTATAATTTTAAAAAAGGTAATAATGTGAATAAATATTTTCAGGAGGGAAAAAATGTTTAAAAAATTAAACGCTTGTCAAATTAAATACTTTATGGCTTTTTTAATGCTGCTCGACCATTTGCGTTATATTTATAATTTTATTCCCTCTGACTTAGCTTCTATTTTTACACTTGTTTCCAGATAAATAGCTCCTATGTTTGCATATTTTGCGGTAGAAGGGATACGTCATACGCGTAATTTAAAAAAATATTGTTTACGTTTATTTATATTCGCCGGTATTATGTTTGCAGGGAATGCAACGCTTAACGCTCTTTTTAAGGCGTTATCCGCTTCTTTACCTAAAAATGAGCAAGCGCGATTGTTTATGAATAATAATGTGATTTTTACCCTTGCAGCAGGTGTATTTTGTATAGCTCTAATAACATGGGAAAAGAAAAAAAAGGAGCAGCCAAATATGGTTATTATGCAGCTTCGGTCGTTAGTTTTTTAGCAGGAAAATGGGGAGAATGGGGTTCGGTAATAATACCGTTTATGCTCGTAACATATTTTTTTCGTGATAAAAAAATCTTACGGTATTTAGGATATGTATTTATTGAGATAATAGCACTTAGTTTACACTATAGCGAACCATTTTGGTTTATTGTATTTCCGTTTATATTACTGTATAACGGGGAAAGAGGCTCAAAGTCAAACTTTAATAAATATTTCTTTTATCTGTTCTATCCGATTCACTTATGGATTATTGCTATCATTAATTTTTTTGTAATAACACATTGAAATTAATAAACTATTGGGGCTGAGAGATTAATCAATGGAATATACAATTAACGGAAAAAAATTCTTATACGCTTATAATTATAAAGATAATAAAAACATAAGAGACAGCTTTAATTCTTTAACTGAAAAAATTTTTGGTTTTAATTTTGAGCAATGGTATAAGGATGGATATTGGAAAGAAAATTATATACCTTACTCATTATTATATAAAGGTGAGGTTGTGGCAAATGCGTCTATTAGTGTTATTGAATTCGATGTATTTAATGAAAAAAAGATTTTTATACAAATTGGAACTGTAATGACTGCTCCGGAGTTTCGCAATATTGATTGAGCCGATTCTTGATAGAAAAAATAATCGAAATATGGAATGAAAAATGCGATTTGATGTATTTATTTGCAAATGACAGCGTTCTTAACTTTTATCCTAAGTTTGGCTTTAAGATAGCAAATGAATATCAATTTACAAAATCAATTGATAATACCAAACCTGTTTTAAAAGCTAAAAAAGTTGATATGTTTGATATTTCAGAGAGAGAATCATTTATCAATATGATAATTGAAACAAAAACCTTTTCAGATATTGCAATGAAAAATAACATTGGTTTAATTATGTTTTACTGCACTTCGTTTATGAAAGAAAATATTTATTATATTTCAAAATACAACACTTATGCAGTTGTTGAATTTGGCAACGATACACTTTTTACATGATGTATTTTGCCAAACAGATGTGGAATTAGATAAATTGCTCATTGAAATAACAACGGAAAAAGTAAAAAAAGCAGTTTTCGGCTTTACGCCGACTGTTAAGGATGGATTGTCAGAAAACTTGTTAAAGGAGGATGATACAACTCTGTTTGTTCTAGGCAGGGATGCCGAGTTATTTAAAAATAATCATTTAATGTTTCCTGTATTATCTCATGCATAATAAACATGTGCGTAATTATTAACTTCCATAATCTTCTAAAAGTTTTATTAGATTATCGCGTCCGCTTACGTATATACCTTCTTTAAGCTTTATTTGCTCGTCAGGAGACAATGAGCCTACCGGAGTTGTTGTAATCTCTTTTAAGCTGTCTGATTGCGTTGTATTATAAAATACAGCCACATATCCGTCTTTAATCCCAACGATATACCTGTCGCTGCCGGCTTGGAGCTGTTTTTGTAAAATCACAATGTCCTGCGAAAAAGCGACCAAATCCCAACCATAATAAATCTCAGTTAATTCTTTTTCGGTTAATCCAATCATAAAATATGGAGCTTCTTCTTCATTTTTTACGGTTTTACCGTCCGGATAAATATATTCGTAAAATATTTTAGCATTTTTACTTATCTTAATATTATCCGCATCATCATTTATAATTGGTTCTGTATACGGTTCTATTGTGATATCCGGTTCTTGTATGTTACTGCGTACAAGGTTACCTTTATTTGGTTTACCGTTATCATCTGTACCATTTATATAATTAAAGCTTATAAACATAGCGGAAAATGCGATTATTGCAAGAACCGCTGCGCTAATTAATATTTTAATTAATTTTTTCATTTTAAAATATCACCTCAATAGCAAAGTTAATATATTTTCGTTAAAAAAGAAGCAACCAATGCACCCAAATCCAGATAACTGTTACATATGAGTTGGTAACTTATTAATTCTGCAAGTATAGTTTTTAAAATCCTTGACAAAAAAACATAATTATATACCTATCCCGATGACTTATTACTTTCGCACGTAGAACTTGCGCCGTTTAATACGTTTGGGTATAATGTTTGCGTGTAATGGAAAAATAATATTTGAAAAGGATGGTAATAAAATGCAAACCAAATTTTCAACAACAAGGAAGATTGTTTTGGCTTCTATGCTTTTAGCTCTTGCATTGATTGTAAAATATCTGTTTACTTATAATTTTTATATTGGCGGCGTTCCGCTTCTGCGTATTTCGTTCCATGGTGTGTTTTTACGGTTTATCGCAATTGTTTTAGGTCCGGTATACGGCGGTATAGCGGGCGGATTATCCGATTTTATCGGTTATTTTTTTAATACGGCTTTAGGAGCATATCTTTGGCCTCTTACGGTAAGCGAAGTTCTTAGATTTTCTCTAATGGGTTTTTTATGGATAAAAATAAAAAATATAAATTTTAAATTGTATAAAACCGGATACATAGCTGTATTTACGTTAATCGGTGCAGGAGGAATTATTAACCTTGTCTTTCTAAAAATGCTGCCCGAAAATGCATATTCTATGTACTTATCCACAATTGGGAGTAAAACATCTATGTCTTCAATGGGGCTTATTGTTATTTGCGTTGTTGGGTTATTAACATATCTTTTACCGCTTTTCATCATGAAAATTCGTAAAAAAACAGATATGACTTTTTTTGAAAAATATTTAAGATTAATTTTTGTAACAGGTGTTCCGTCGCTTACATTTACTACGGTAAATACATTTATTTTAAAGTTTTTTTATGCAGCGGGTGCTGAAAAAGCGTTTATAATATTTTTAATTCCCCGAGTTGTGGAAGAAACTTTTATGGTTTTAATTAATGTATACCTGTTGATAATTTTCTTAAATATTTATGAACATCATTTAAGGCATGTTTCTGTCGAAAATTGAGGTTTTAAATTATTTATACACAGCTAAATTAAAACTATAAACAGAGTTATCCACTGAAAAAGCGAGTTATCAACATGAAAATGTGGATAACTCGCTTTTTATTTTTCAAACAACTCGTTTTTATTGGGTTTTATATACACTTCGACAATATTATGTGTATTAATCTTTTTTAATAGTTAATAATATACTAAGAGAGGGATGAAAATGTTTTTTTTTCATTTTCATTCCGAACGAAGTTGATACTGCATGAGGGATTCTTTTTATCCTTCATGCAGTATATGTTTAAATGGAAAAGTTGAAATTTGCGATAAATAGATAATTCTGTTATAGTATAAATATAAGTACAATTTTTTACATATTATTAATTAGTTTTTGTTGAGTTAAGTTCCGGTAAAGGAGGTTTTTGTATGAAAAATAAGTATAAATATATTATCTTTATGCTAATTATATTAGTTATAACTGGAGTTATGAGTATTAACGCGTTAGCGTCAGTTAATATATCTGTTGAAAGTTATAATAAGACAATAACAGAAGGAAGAGTAAACGCCGAAACATTTAGAGACGCTGCGCTTATAATTTGTTCAGAAAATGATATCCCTATAATTTTAAATGCTGACGGAACTGAAATACAATCAATTAATGGAATAGCAAATAATACTTTTACAGTTCATGACTGCTGGCAGGGGTATATTTTTCGCGATGGTGCTTTGATTCAAACAAGCGATATTTTAAATGAGGAGCTGCTGTCAAATGATTCTGTAGTTATTTATTATGGGCACATATCGGATACTAAAATTGTAACAAACTTTGATTTTTATGAAAAGGACGGGAAAATAAATTTTAATATCAGCTCTTCCGGAGTAGCTTGGCATGAAAGGGAAGGGGAGTGGATTAGCGGTAATGTTACCGAATATCTTGAAAATATTAAAATAAATATAACAGAACCAAGCGGAACTCGTAAAATTGTGCAAACTAACTCGGAAGGTTTTGCGGAGAGCCCGATTTTATCGGGAGGAGTATATAAATTTTATGCCGAAGGATATAATCGAAACAAATATCCCTCTATAGTCAGAACACCTAATTATATTTATTTTAAGTCTGAATCTGTTAATATAACAAGAGCTGAAGCGTGCGCTTTTTTAGTTCAAGCATTTGAATTAAAACTCGGTAATTCCTCAAAAAATTTTTCGGATGTAAATGAAAACACAGCTTACGCATTAGATATTAAAATAGCAGCAGCAAACGGTATAATCAGTGGTTTTGAGAATGGTGAATTTAAACCGGATGAACCTATTAACCTATTGCAGCTTGCGGTGATGTTTTCTAACATATACCCCGAATACCCTGACGGGCAAGAATATATAAACATAAACGAAAACGCGGAAGCTAAAATACCGGAGTGGGCGCTTATGGCGGTACGGAAAACATCGTGGCTTGAAATATTTAAGGATATATATAATAACTGGAAGCGTCCTGTTACAAGTGATGATTTATCCCGTTTATATTTAAACGTTTGCGGAATTTTTTAATTAATAAAATTAATAAAGTATTAAAAGATTTTTTATATGACAGCTTGCTGTCATATTTTTTTGTAATAATACTTGAATGCAAATATTATTAAATTAATATTTTATCATTATTTATTTTTTGATAATTTTTTAAAATTACTTAAATGTTGCAAATGTATACCGATATGTCCAATACCTAAAATCACAGATGAAATTATCAACCAAATCAACCGTCCGTATATACCGAGTAATAAAAATGCTAATACCGGTAAAGTTGCTCCCGGAACCGGAATTTTGAGGAATGAGCGGTAAAAATCTTGCATGGTACGTCCGCCGCGAAAAAATCTAATCCAAAAACTCTCGTACAACACCATTAATAAAATAGATGCAATTAACCATATAATTCGAGGCTCAAAACCATGTATGTTTGTATCACTAAAAAACAACACAGTTACAGTACAAAGCACTTGTCCGGTTCTTTCAAATATTAATAAAATTTTATTTTCACCGGATGAATCGTAGCCTATGGGTTTACGGCTTGCCCACATTATATTCGGAATTTCAAGTAATAGCATATAAATCAACCCAACATATGAAAACCCAATGTGTCCCAACATACAATCAATCCTTTTTATTTAATATGTTTTTAACTTCCTTACACCAATCTAAATATACTTCATAAGCTTTAACTCCGAATTTTGCGGTAAGAAGATAGTATAAATGTGTTTTGTTATCTTCTGTTGCATTTTCAAGATTCTTTACTGCCAAATTTAATTGATTTAATTCATTCGATATTTTTATTTCAAAATTATCAATATGGTTTATTACAGTTTTTTCATTTGCTTCATTTGCGAAAAATAATTTAAGTAAAGTTTCATAACGTATTTCATCTTTTTCAACGGGAATTTCTAACCAACTTTTTAAGTGTTGACGACCTTTTTCGGTTATTGTATACCTTATCTTGTTACGGTCATTTTGAGCAGAATCAAATTTAATTGCAAAGCCGTTTGTAACTAATCCTTTTAATGTAGGATAAATGCTCCCAAAACTTGCACCCCAAAAAAACTTTAATGTAGTATCAATACGTTTTTTTATTTCATAACCTGTTAAATCTTCATGGCTCAGCAACCCTAATATTACGAATTCTAATTTTTTTTCATTTGCCAAATTTTTCACTTCTTCCTTATGTAATTTTATAAAGTTATTTTACTTTACTTCTTAACAATTACAGCTTTAATAAAATTTAATTTCTATGCGTTTAATATATCAGACTGATACATTGAATATAGCAGCTTGATATATATTTGTCAATAAAAAACACAAATAATTAAAGATTATTAAGATTCTTAATTAATACAAAAAATATGTGCCAAGCATTAATTTAAAGCATACAATGTATAAATAAATATAAATAAATTCTTGTTGACTTTTATCGCATTTGCCCCGATAATCAAGTTATACAGGCTGATTATGTAATATTTTGTATAAATGATGTTTATTTAATTTTATGGGAGGAAAAGTTTGTGAAAGAAACAGAGTTTGACCGCTTTGATAGAGCGGATAAGCTTAAAAAGGAGGCTTCTGCACTTAAGCGAAAAAATTTGGATTCTTTAGATTACCCTAAAAAAAAGAAGGGGAAGCAAAAATCTGAAGGCTGTTCTAAAAAAGATTGGATAAAGGACTATGATTATTTGGATGATTAAAATAAATTTAAAAATATAATAAAAAAAAGCGACGCAAGGAATTTACTCTCCTTCCGTCGCTTTTAATTTTTCTGCTTGGTCTGTGGTTATTAAGGTGTCCATAATTTCGTTTAAGTCGCCGTCTAAAATCGAATCCAATCTGTGCAGAGTTAAATTAACACGGTGGTCTGTTACGCGTCCTTGAGGGAAATTATAGGTTCTGATGCGTTCGGAGCGGTCGCCTGTTCCAACTTGACTCTTACGCGCTGCGGCTACGGAAGAACGTTGTTTTTCCTGTTCAAGCTCGTAAAGCTTAGCGCGAAGTATCTTAAGAGCCTTGTCCTTATTCTTTAACTGGGATTTTTCATCTTGGCACGATATAACAATACCGGTCGGTATGTGGGTAATACGTACTGCGGAATCCGTTGTATTAACACTTTGGCCTCCGTTGCCCGACGAACGAAAAACATCGACACGGACATCGTTCATATCTAAAGCAACATCCACTTCTTCAGCTTCCGGTAAAACTGCGACGGTAACGGTAGATGTGTGTATCCTGCCGCCCGATTCCGTTGTTGGTATACGTTGAACGCGATGTACGCCGCTTTCATATTTAAGACGTGAATACGCTGATTTTCCGGTTATAATGAAAACAATTTCTTTAAATCCGCCTAAATCGGAAGCGTTTGAATTTAAAATTTCTATTTTCCAATGGGTACGTTCTGCGTAACGGCTGTACATACGGAATAAATCACCGGCAAATAAAGCTGCTTCGTCGCCTCCTGCACCTCCCCTAATTTCAACGATAACGTTTTTATCGTCATTCGGGTCTTTAGGTAAAAGCAACAATTTAAGCTTTTCCGCAAGCTCTGCAACATTCTCCGTGCTTTCCTTTAGCTCCTCTTTCAAGAGCTGCCGAAAATCCTCGTCTGTTTCGGTATTAAGCATTTCCTTGGCTTCACTTAGTCCGTCAGATGCTTTTTTATATTCTCTGTACACCGAAATTATATCAGTAAGACTGGAATGTTCCTTCATAAGCTCGCGCCAAGTGTTTTGCTCTGCGATTATTTCCGGATTATTTATTTGTTCTGACAATTTTTCATATTTAGTTTCAAGCTCGCTTAATTTATCAAACATTTTCTATACTCTTTTCTATAATTTTTATATACAAATCTTAAACTCGCGAAGTTAATTATTTGCCAACCCATGCGCGACAGTTGGCTAGGATATTATCGTTGCGGTTGGCATTCCTTTTTATTCGCGAGTATAGCTGTTATAACCCTATCAAGCCCTGCCAAGTCTTTTAATATTGTTATATCCGTAAAGCTATATTGTGTCAATATTTTTTTAACCGCATCGCCCTGATTGTATCCGATTTCAAACAAAACCGTTCCGCCGGGTAGTAAATACCGGCTGCACCCTTCAATTATTTTTTTATAAAAATACAATCCGTCAGCTCCGCCGTCAAGCGCAAGCCGGGGTTCATAATCTTTAACAGAAGTATCTAACTCATTAATCACTTCGGTTTCGATATACGGTGGGTTTGAAATAATATAATCCGCAGGATAGTCATCGTGTTTTAACGCTAAAAAAATATCTCCTAAACGGAAATTTATTATAACATTGTGTAACTCAGCGTTTTTTTTCGCAATTAAAATCGCTTCATCGCTTACATCCGTGGCTGTAATAATTGAATTTTGGCAATGCTTTGCAATACTTACCGCAATTGCTCCCGAACCTGTTCCAATTTCAATAATCTTAGAATTATTACCGGATACTAACTTTATGGCTTCATTTACTAAAACCTCTGTATCAGGGCGGGGTATTAATACATTTTCGTTAACGTAAAAATCCATCGAATAAAATTCGCAGGTATTTATAATATATTGCAAAGGGCATCCTTTTGCTCGTTTATTAAAATTTTTTATAATAATTCTTTCTTGTTCAATAGATATATCAGTATCAGGATTTGTTAAGACATATAACCGGTCGCGGTTAATAACGCAGGAAATAATAATTTGTGCGTCAGTATGGTAGGATTCAATTTCCGATTCCTTTAATATATTATATCCGTATTTGAGTAATTGGCTAAGCTTCACTTACAGCCCCCTTGACAATTTTAGCCGTTTTAATTCCATCTTCAGCAGCAATAACTTCTTTTACTGCTGCAATTGCCGCTTCAATTTGACTGTTGTCCGGTTCTTTTGTTGTGACTTTTTGAAGGCATAAACCGGGATAACTTAAAATATAAATAATTTTAGAATTGCTTCGCCCGGCAAATTTTAAAAATTCATATGAAATTCCGGCAATAAAAGGAACAAGTAATATTCGGGATAATATCCTTATCCAAAAAACATCAGTGCGTATAAATAAAAATACAATCATACTTATAATCATTACAATAAATAAAAAGCTTGTGCCGCAGCGTTTATGAAGGCGCGGGTATTTTTTTACATTTTCAACTGTAAGCTCTTTGTTTGCTTCATAACAGTTAATGGTTTTATGCTCAGCACCGTGATATTCAAAAACACGTTGGATATCCTTGTATTTTGATATTAACAAAATATAACATAAAAAAATTAAAATACGAACAAAGCCTTCTATAATCGAAAGCGCCCATGTATTACCTGCCGCACCGCCCGGTAAAACCGATGAAAAAAAACTCCCGATAACCACAGGCAGAGCCATAAAAAGACCTATTGAAAGCAAAATAGCTATTACTACGCTAAAATAAATCATTACGTTCATAATCTTTTTTTCGCCGAATTTTTTTGTTAAATAAATTTCAAATTTAGAAGGTTTTTCATCTTCTAAATCCACTCCCGCAATTTCAGCCGATTTCATAAGGGTTTTCATACCGGTAACCATTGAATCAACAAAAGAAACTATCCCTCTGATAACCGGAAAGCTTAAAATCTTTAAACGTGCATCCTCCGGCTTCATATCAAGTTTAACAACCTCCAATGTGCCGTCCGTTTTACGCACCGCCATTGCACAGCTGTTACTTCCGCGCATCATAACTCCTTCAATAACCGCTTGACCGCCAATTTTTTTAGGTTCCGTATTATTATTAAAAAACGCGTCCTTTATACTAAGCTTGCTCATTTGTATTTTCCCTTCTAATGATTGATTTAAATTTTTAACATGTTTAGTTGAGTATTTTGTCAATGAGATTTATAGCTTCATCATACTCGAACAATAAAATTGAATGTGAAATATTTTCAATGGATTCTTTGACGTTGTTAGACCACTTATTTGCAATTAAATCATTGATAACAGCATCCACCGTACCAATGTCCATATCGTCTAACGCAGTTTTAAGCGTAGTAAGTTCTTGTTTTAATTTATCAATATCATCTTCAATTGTATCGTCTGATTTAATTTCGTTGTTTTTACGCAGAACATCGCTTATATTTTTAATTAATAATTTAAGGGATTGGATGAATTCGTCGTTATTTTCCGTAATAAACGAAACGTCTTCAATTCTGCCTGCCGATTCAAGACTTTTAGCTAATTCCGAAATTTTAAGTGCTCCTACATTAGCCGATGCGCTTTTTAACGCATGTACATATGTTGTATAAAGATAAATGTCATTATTTGCAAGAGCATTTGCAATCTCATCAATTTTTTCAATGCAGTCTTTATAATAGATATCAAGCACTCTTATATACGCGTCGTATGTACCTCCGGTCATAGATAAACCGACTTTTGTGTCGATACCGTCAATTTCAATAGAAACACTTTCTTCGGAATTTTGTACAGCAACATATTTTTCTTGTTTTTCCTTCGGAATCCATTTTTCAAGAATATTATTTAATTTTGAAACTTCGATAGGTTTTGCAAGAAAATCATTCATACCATTTTGTACAAACATTTCTTTTACGCCTGAAACGGCAACGGCAGTAAGCGCAATGATGGTTAAATTTTTAAAATAACCGGTTTCGTCATTAAGATTTCTAATTTTATCAGTTGCTTCAATTCCGTCCATACCCGGCATCATATGATCCATAAACACAACATCATATTTTTTAGATTTAACTCTCTCAATAGCTTCTATGCCGTTATTGCATATTTCAATATTCATGCGGTAAGGAGCCATTAAACCTTCAGCAACTTTAAGATTTGTTGCAATATCATCCACAATAAGAACATTAGCGGAAGGTGCAACAAAACGAATACCGGTATCTGAATTATCGCGGAAATGAGAGTCTTCAATAATATCATTTAAAATATTAGCAATTGGAATACAATGCGCAGGCATTTCGATGATTCTGTTACATTTTGCGGTAATAACCTCGCCGTATTCGGAAAGCAAAACAAGTTTTGATTCAACACCTAATTTATCTAAAATATTATTTGCGCTGCTAAACAAGAATGAAGAAACAAAAATATATGGATACGTAAATTTTTTAAGCTCCTCGTAAAACAACGATTGATTTTGCACCATGGTACAGGAAACTTTAAGGTTCTTTAACGATTTAATAACAGAATGTGCATATACCGAGCGTGTTTCATATAAAAGAACTTGTTTTTTATCAACGTCTTCAACAGAAGCAAATTTTTCATAATTTTCATATTTTTGAACAATCCTTGCAGTAAACGTACTGCCTTCGCCGTAAACGCTTTTTACGGTTATATTACCGCCCATAGCGCGGCATATATTTCTGGCGATTGCAAGACCCAATCCGGTTCCTTCAACACCTTTGTTTTCGGCCATGTTTATTTGCACAAAATCGCCGAACAGTTTACTCAAATCCTCATCCTTAATACCTATGCCGCTGTCCGTGATTTCCATAACAAAGTCAAATATATTACTATCTTTCATTTCACCGTATACATTAACGGAAATAAATCCTTCTTTTGTATACTTAACCGCATTGCTTAAAAGATTTATTAAAACCTGCCTTATCCTAACTTCGTCTCCAAAAAGGTTATTCGGAATATTACAATCAATATTAACAATAAGCTTAATCGGTTTATCTGTGAGCCGCATACGGATAATGCTAATAACATCGTTCATCAAGGATGAAAAATAGTAATTAACAGCCACTATCTCAAGTTTGCCCGATTCTATTTTAGAATAATCCAAAATATCGTTTATTATAGAAAGCAAATTAGAGCTTGCCTGCTTTATACTAAAGGCGTGCTCGTAGATATTATGAGGAACATCTTCTCTTAAAATAAGCTCGGACATACCTAAAACTGCGTTTAACGGAGTTCGTATTTCATGGCTCATTTTTGCCAAAAATGATGATTTACTCTTATTTTCCTCATCTGAACGAAGTTTTTCAAAAGTTAAAAGAATAATAAAATAGCCGACTATCATAACCAGCATAAGCCCCATCATGGCCATAACAAAGGACATATCGTAGATATCGCCGTAATAGTTCTGAACCGGAATGATGACGCCGACGCTCCATCCGTTAAAAATCTTTCTTATAAACCCAATACTATTTTCTTTATTATAATCGTTAAAACGATTGCCTATAATTTGCTTTGAATTTGTAACATTTTCTACTAATTTTTTTGTGCTGTTTGAATTGGTAATTTCGCTGAGAATAGATATATCCGAACCTATAAGAGATGGATTTTCGTGCATTAATATGATGGAATTTTTATTTATAGCGATTCCGTACCCGCATCCGTTTATTTCTATATTCGTAATCTTGTCGGCGATAATATTTGCATTAATATCAATTGCCAATACTCCGTAATAATTACCTTTTTCGTCATTTATACGTTTTGAAACGGTAACAACATTTGTTCCTGTTTTAATGTCCATATACGGATCGGAAAAAAAAGTTGCGTCGGTTATTCCGGGTGCGCCTGCGTACCAAGGGCTGCGTTCCGGAATATAATCATCCGGAGGTATCCAGCCCATACCGCTCATAAACTGACCTCTAACAACGCCGTAAATTCCCTGTACATTATCAAAATAAGAGGAGCTTTTTGCAAGCCACAAGCTCCAATCCTCAAGAAATTGCGCTATATCTTCCTGTGAATCACCGCGGAGAATCATATTATAAACTGTATAAATCGCATTATTAAGCGCAACCTCCGATTCACCGAAGGTTGCTTTAAGTTGTGCTTCAGCCATATCGACAACTTTTTCGCCTTGTTCACGCAAATGTTTTCCGACTATATTATTAACATAATAATAACTTATCACAGCCATAGTAAAAAAAGCCACAAAGACAAACAATAGCTGTTGATAATGTTTTTTTATTACATTTAATATATTCATTAAACACAGTCCTTCATATTATTCTAAGAGAGATGAAAATGCTTTTCTTTTTCATCCTAAACGGCGTTAATACTGCATAAGAAAATCTTTTTATCCTTTATGCAGCATATGTATTGAACCTAATTAATCATTAGTACTGGAGTTTTTTGTCTTTCTTTATGACGTATTGCTATCTCATTAAATTCATCTGCTACTTTCAAAAATAATTCTACAAGAGTTGGGTCGAATTGAGTTCCGCTTCCTTCTAATATGATTTTTACCGCTTCTTCATGAGTAAAAGCTCTCTTGTAAGGCCTTTCAGAAATCAATGCGTCGTACACGTCGGCAATAGCCATAATTCGGCCTTGTAACGGTATTTCCTCACCTTTAAGACCCTTCGGATACCCTGTTCCGTCCCATTTTTCATGATGTGTTCCGGCAAAAATTTTAGCATGGGTTAAAAATGTTTGTTCTGTTGTGCTTTTTTCAATTTTTTCTATAACCGCGACTCCAAAGGTGGTATGTTTTTTCATTTCTTCAAACTCTTCATCTGTAAGACGACCGGGTTTTTGTAAAACACTATCCTTGATAGCAATTTTTCCGACATCGTGAAGTTGTGCTGACTGCACTAAAAACTCCAGCTCCCATTTAGAAATGATATCCTGATATACATTTTCATTATTAAGCGCGTTAACCATAATCTTTAGAAAGCTCTGGGTTCTTTCAATATGACCGCCTGTTATATCGTCCCTGCATTCAACTAATTCCGCAACAGTTTCCAATATTGCGTTTTGCAGCTCAAAAACTGTCTTAGTCTTTTCGTTTACCATTTCTTGCAAATTATCGTTATAATTTTGCAATTGTTGGGTTTGTTTTTCAACAAGTAAATGAACTTCAATGCGTTTTTGCAAAAGAGGGGGAGAAAAAGGTTTTACAATATAATCTATCGCACCTAACGACAAACCTTTTAATTCATCTTCGGCATCTGTTTTTGCAGTTAAAAAAATAACGGGTATTTTTGCCGTAGATTCATTTTCTTTAAGAATTTTTATTACATCATAGCCTGTCATATCAGGCATGTCTATATCAAGCAAAATCATATCCGGGATGGTTCTTTCAAGAATTTTTAAAAGTTTTTCACCTGACGGGATTGTAAACACGTCATATTTATCAATTAATGCGTTTTTACCCACAGTTAAATTTGTTATGTTATCGTCTACCAACATAACTTTTTGACGTTTATTTTCCATAACAACACAACCTCATCTCAAAAAACAATTCAAAATATCAATAAAATTATATATTATTTTTAGTAATAATTCAAAAGTTTTTTATCAATTATAAAAATTTTTATAAAAAAGGTAAGCGAAAGAACAAAAATTCTATTTATTACGATAAACCACTAATGTTATATAAAATGAATATAGCATTAAAAAATTTATATTGATTTTAAAATTAAAAAATATACACACATTGAACAACACATATTGTTATGGTATATTTGTTATTATATGGGTATTGCATTGATAAATATAATTTAGGCGGTGATGATTTGTTTTCAAAAAATGATAAAAGTAAGTGGGTTTTCTTTTTAATTCTTTTATGCGGTATAGTTGTCGGTGGGTTTATCGGAGAAAGTCTTGACGGTGTTCAGTATTTATCATGGTTGAATTATGGTGCGGATTTTGGAATTACCCCTCCTTTTATACTTAATTTAAAAGTTATAACACTGACAATTGGCTTCACGGTAAAAATAAGCTTAGCCGGTGTTATTGGTATGATAATTTCGTTGATTATTTACAGAAAGCTGTAACGGAGAATTGATATGGATAAAATAATTTTAGCTTCGTCGTCACCGAGGCGGCAGGAAATTTTAACACAAGCGGGTATAAAATTTGAAACTGTTCCAAGCGATATAGATGAGGATTTGCACATAAAGGTGAAGCCGGATTATCTTGTAAAAGAATTGTCGCACAAAAAAGCGGAGTATGTGGCTAAAGCAAGAGACAATGTACTCGTTATCGGAGCGGATACCGTAGTTGTAATAGATTCGGAAATAATCGGTAAGCCTTGTGACGAACGAGAAGCGTTTTTAACTTTAAAAAAGTTAATAGGAAAAAAGCATCTGGTATATACAGGCGTAACCTTAATTAAGAAAAACGGCGGCGAAATTATTAAAAAAAGTTTTATTGATAAAGCTGAAGTTTTTATGAAACCTGTTGGTGACGAGGATTTACTTTCTTATATAAAAACAGGCGAACCGATGGACAAAGCGGGTGCATATGCAATTCAAGGACGCGGCTGTTTGTTTGTGGAAAAAATACGGGGCGATTTCTATACGGTAATGGGGCTTCCGATTTCAAGAGTTTATTGGGAAATAAAAGCAATGGGTTTAGAGTTATAAAAGTGAAAAAAATGGTTAATATGTGTATACTCGCGAAGTTAATTATTTGCCAACCCATGTGCGACAGTTGGTAAGGTTAGGCGCATGGGTTGGCATTCCTTTTTATTCGCGAATATAATAAGTATTTTTAACTGGAGGCAAATGTTAATGAGAGAAATTAACGCAGATAAAATAACCGATATGGTGGAAAAGCTTTGCATTGACGCAAACATATATTTAAACGCAGATATAGAAAACGCATTTCATAAAGCGTTTGAAACGGAAACAAAAAGCATTGCAAGGGATATAATTTTACAACTTATAGAAAACGCCGCTGTTGCGAGAAACGAAAAAATACCGGTATGTCAGGATACTGGTATGGCTGTTGTGTTTATGGAGTTAGGTCAGGATGTACATATATCTGGCGGTGATTTAAACTCGGCGATAAACGAAGGAGTCCGCCGGGGGTATATAAATGGATATTTAAGAAAATCAGTTGTTCGTGACCCGATTGAGCGGATAAACACAAACGATAATACTCCGGCAATTATTTATTACGATATCGTTCCCGGTGAAAACATAAAAATAACCGTTGCGCCAAAAGGGTTTGGCAGCGAAAATATGAGCGGAATTAAAATGCTGACACCGTCCGACGGAATTTCAGGTATTAAAAAATTTATAACGGATACGGTTTTAGCGGCAGGCTCCAACCCATGTCCGCCGGTTATCGTAGGCGTAGGTATAGGAGGTACAATGGATAAAGCCGCGCTTTTGGCAAAGAGAGCGCTATTGCGTAAAATAGGAGATAAAAATAAAAATGAGTTCTGGGCTTTCGTAGAAGATGAGCTTTTAAATGAAATAAATGCCTTAAACATTGGTCCTGCCGGACTAGGAGGCACAACAACGGCGCTTATGGTAAGTATCGAAACATACCCGACACATATCGCAGGGCTTCCCGTAGCGGTAAATATCGGATGCCACGCAACACGTCATTTAGAAGGTGAATTATAATTATGCCCAGCTCCGAATTAATCGGAGCAATTATATAAAGTGATATTTTAAGCTTAACGGAGGTTAAAATGGATAAAAAAATAATTACAACGCCCATAAGCGATGAAACGATAAAATCTTTATCGGCAGGCGAAATGGTGTACATAAGCGGAAATCTGTTTACAGGTCGAGATGCCGCTCATAAACGTATATACGAAGCGCTCTTAAAAAATGAAAAACCGCCGTTTGAATTCGGCGGTTCAATAATATATTATGCCGGTCCGTCTCCCGCTGCGCCGGGGCGAGTAATTGGTTCAATATGACCCACCACAAGCTCTCGTATGGACAAATACTCTCCCTTAATGATTGAACACGGCTTAAAAGCCATGATAGGTAAGGGTCATAGAAGTGCCGAGGTGATAAAAGTAATAAAAGAGAACGGCGGGGTTTATTTTGCCGCCACAGGCGGCGCAGCGGCACTTTTAGCAAAATGCGTTACAAATGCGCGTATTATATCTTATGAAGATTTAGGCACAGAGGCTGTAAGGGAATTAGAAGTTGTTATGTTTCCGGTAGTTGTTGCAATAGACTGCAAAGGCAGGTGTGTTTATAATAATTCCTGATTCAACCTTTGCCGGCCTTCATGATCCATATAATAATTTTCTTTATGTATAAGCTCAGAAACAGGAACTATTTCATAACCTTTATCTTTTAATCCCTTGAGTATTACGGGAAGAGCCTGAGGTGTGAATTTAGCATCATTATGGAATAGGAGTATAGAGCCGTTTCCTAAATGCTTATGATTTAAAACTTGATTTATTTCGTTTTCAACGCCTTTATTCATCCAATCCAACGAATCAACATCCCATTGTATTGTATAATATCCAAGCGCATCTGCTGCTTCAAGTACAGTATTGTTATATTCTCCAAAAGGTGGACGATATAAATTCATTTCTATTCCTAACAAATTTTTTACTTTTTCATGTGTTCCTGTGATTTCAGTTTTATTTTGTTCTAAATTAAGTTTTGCAACGTGCGCGTGAGTGTTTCCGTGGTTTCCTATATCATGCCCTTCTTCGTATAGACGTTTAACTTCCTCCGGGCATTTGTCAACCCAATAACCGCATATAAAGAATGTTGCCTTAGCATCATACTCCTTTAAAATAGAAAGTAAGATTTCTGTATCAGATGCTCCCCAAGCGGCGTCAAAAGATATGGCTACTTTTTTGTTTGGAGTTTCGACGCAATAAATCGGCAGCTTTTTTTTTGTTTCTTGTACCATTTTAAAAACGGAAATTACTGTTGGTTTTGCGTTAATAGTTGCCGTAATGGCAAGCAGAGTAAATAAAAAAATTTTTATTACGGATAATTTATGTTTTTTAAAAACATTTAAAAATTTATACATTATAATCGCCTCCTTTTTCATTGTATTCTTAAAGGAAAGTCGATATACCGCAGTATTTTTAACTATACATGGAAAAATAATTTATTACCGGATTATGTACGATAATTGATAAAATTTAGGCGTACAGGCTTTTTTTCGGAATCTTTTTTAAAGAAATACCAAAATATATAAACAAAATCCAGTAAATATCCGATAATTAAATTAGGTTAGATGATAGCAATAATTTTTAACAGCACATATGAATAATATAAGCGGTGTTTAAGCGCTTAGCGTTTAATTAATTATTCTATTAGAATTTCAAAGTTGCCGCAGATGGAATTAATTGGTTGCAATAGATGTGCCGTTGAAGTAATTAAAAGGAGGATGAATTACATGGAAGTTTCTGGAGTTAATAATTATCAATCAACTGTATCGCAAACTAATACGTACGCTAACTCGAATAACAGCAAACCGGATGCACAAAGCGTAGAAACTCAAAGCGAAGAAAATCAAAACGAAGCTGCTGTATATGAAAAATCGGGTAAAGGTAAACAAAATTATAAAATTGATAAAAAGGCTGTAAAAGCTGCAATCGATGAAGCTAATAATCAAGGTGAGCGTTTACGCGTGTTGGTTGAAAAGCTCCTTACAAAGCAAAGCAATGCCGCGTTAAAAGCCGGCGGATTCCAAATGACGAAGGATTTTTTTGAAAAACTTGAAGTGGACGAAGAAACAAGGCTTAAAGCCCAAGAAGATATAAGCGAGGATGGCTATTACGGCGTTAAGCAAACTTCGGAGCGGATTCTAAATTTTGCAAAAGCTCTTGCAGGTGATGACCCATCAAAGATTGAAAAACTTAGAGATGCGGTTGAAAAAGGTTTTAAAGAAGCAGAAAAAGCATGGGGAGATAAGCTTCCCGAAAATTTCTCAAAAAACCCATGAAGCCGTAATGAAAGGCTTTGACGAATGGGCGGCTTCATATAAATAAGAATAGAATTTAAGTTAATGGTGTTAAGACATTAAAAAGCCCGGCATAGCCGGGCTTTTTATATAAATAAAATAAAATTTCGGAGATTATATTTAATGAAGGTAAGAAAATATTATAGGAGGTGAAAGAATATGTATATTCATAATCTGACATTTATGATGCTTAACTCCATACAGAGCCATTTGATTTAATAACGACAGATGTGTGGAGGAAAAATGGTATGTCGTTATATTTCAGCCGTTGGGTTGGTTGGTGGCAAATGGAATAAATTTATTTTTAATCGGTAGTGAGTTTATTTAAAATCTGTTATGCAGAGGTGAGTATTATAAATTCAAAGGAATTTATTAAATGCTACAATAACGCTCCGTTAATTTTAACAGAAGGAGCAATTGGATTGAGGCTTACAAATGAGTTTGGAATTACACCGGATAAAAATATTATGTTTGCAAGCCTTATTTATAATACGCAAGGCAGACAGGTCTTAGAAAAGATATACGGTCAATATTTACAAGTCGCCCAAGATTTTTCTTTGCCCATTTTATTAATGACGAATACAAGGCGTGCCAATAAGGAAAGGGTTTTTAATTCACCTTATAAAGATAAAAATGTAATGAGTGATTACGCTGATTTTTTAAGAGAAATAACAAAAAAATACAATTGCGAAGCTTATATAGGCGGTTATATTGGCAGCAAGGGAGACGGTTATACAGGTGAAGGTTCTCTTTCAAAAGAAGAATCTTTAAAATTTCACTCTTGGCAAATGGAAGCATTTAAACAATCCAATATTGATTTCATTTATGTTTCACTTATGCCCACACTTGATGAAACAATCGGTATAGCGTCTTTAATAGAGCAAAGTAATTTTCCTTATATAATCAGTTTTATGATAAAAGAAAACGGAAACATCATTGATGGGCACTCCATTCACGATTCAATTTATGAAATTGACAATGTTACAAGCAGAAAACCATTATGCTACATGGTAAATTGTGTTCACCCAAAAATATTAAAAAAAGCTTTGCATTTTAATAATACACCGTTAGTTAAAAATCGGTTTAACGGCATTCAAGCAAATGCCGCATATTTATCTCCGGAGGAATTAGACAAGCCATCAGAAACCATATCATCAACACCTAAGGAATTAACTGATGAAATGTTATCACTTAATGATTATTTTCCGCTTAAGATATGCGGGGGATGCTGCGGAACAGATGATACACATCTTAGGGAATTTGCCAACAGATTAAGATATTAATTTATAGAAAAAATTAAATATACATTGGTGGAGGTTTATTATGACATTTATTCATTGCCCGTTATGCGGAAAAAAACTTAATGAAAAGGAAATAGGTGATGAGGGGTTAGTTCCATTCTGTTTTGATTGCAATTCATGTTTTTTTAATTTTTCATGGCCGTGTGTTCTTTGCTTGGTGGTTGATGAAAATGATAATGTTGTATTATTGAGAGAAACAGCTGACGGAAGATACGGTGGTGTGGCCGGATTTATTAAACAAGGTGAAACAATAGAAGATGCTGCTAATCGTGAAGTTGATGAGGAAATTGGGCTATCTGTGTCGGAACAAAAGTTTATTAAAAGTTACGGTTATAAAGACAGATTAATGATGTGTTTTGTGTGTAAGGTTAGTAATTCTCCATTACATATTTCAAAAGAAAATTATTCTGCCGAATGGTTTCCGGTAACCGAAGCGAAAAATCTTGTAAGAGAAGGCAGTGTCATTCAACAGCTTATAGATTATTATATTGAAAATATAATGAACGCATAAAATTTGGCACAAAATTAAAAATTAAATATAATTCTAATTATAATAGAAAATTTTTCTATTCAGCCTGTTTCATAAAATTATGATTAACAGGCTTTTTTTGCGATTTATTATTTTTATTATTATAGTTTCTTCCTTCGTTTATTTTTTATCATAATTTCTGCTTTAAGAATATTAAAATAGAAATCTCTCAACAATATCAACTTTACTTGCGGGAGAATTATATTTGCGTTATACTTGCAAAATAAGGGAAAGCTCAGGCATATAAGAATTTAATGATAAAACCCTGCACATTTTTAACAGAATTTTGAGCAAGATCCGTGCAAAAATTTCCGGTTAATTCGGAGCAGATAAACGGAGGCATTAATTTTGTATAACGATATAATTGAATCTGCACTTAGTGCGAGAGAAAATTCTTATTCGCCTTATTCAAATTTTAAAGTAGGTGCGGCGCTTTTAACTGAAGATATGAAAATATATACTGGAACAAATGTTGAATGCGTCACTTACGGAGCGACTAACTGTGCCGAAAGAACTGCTTTTTTTAAAGCGGTTTCGGAAGGAGAGCGAAATTTTAAAGCAATAGCTGTTGCAGGCTCTAACGATGATTATTGTTATCCGTGCGGTATATGCTTGCAAGTGATGGCGGAATTTTGCGATGCTGATAAATTTAACGTTATTGTGATAAAAAACAGCGCAGATGTAAAGGTACATTCTCTTAAAGAACTGCTGCCTTATGGATTTAGTTTTAAAAAGAAAAATGAAATAATTGATTTTACCGTAACTTAACACGGGAGGCGATGTAATGCGGATGGTTGATTTAATCGCAAAGAAAAAGGAAGGACTTAGGCTATCCGATAATGAAATTAATTTTATCGTAAGCGGATATGTAAATGGGGAGATAGCGGATTATCAAATGTCGGCACTATTAATGGCGATAAGGTTTATGGGGCTGGATGCTGGTGAATCAATTGATTTAAAAAGAGATGACCGGTTACGGTGACAGAATAGATTTAAGCTCAATTTCCGGAATAAAGGTTGATAAACACTCTACCGGAGGAGTTGGAGATAAAACAACGCTTATTATTACTCCCATGGCTGCGGCTTGCGGCGCATATGTTGCGAAAATGTCCGGTAGGGGCTTGGGAGACACCGGCGGAACTGTGGATAAACTGGAATCAATACCCGGCTATAAAACAGAACTTACCACAGAAGAATTTATAAACAGGATTAAAAAAACCGGAGCGTGTGTATGCGGGCATTCAAGTACTTTTGCCACTGCCGATACAAAAATTTATAATTTGCGTAACGATACTTCAACCACCGATTCAATAGGGCTTATTGCGTCCAGTATAATGAGTAAAAAGATTGCCTCCGGTGCGGATAAGATTTTACTTGACGTAAAAGCAGGCAGCGGCGCGTTTATGAAAACTTTAACGGAGGCTAGGTCGTTGGCGTTAATGTGTAAGGATATAGGCGAGCTTTCCGGCAGAGAGGTTAGGGCGGTTATAACTGATATGGATGTACCGCTTGGTAATATGGTTGGGAACACTCTTGAGGTTATTGAGGCGATAGATGTTTTAAACGGCGGCGGGTCCTGAGGATTTGCGGCAATTATGCATTCTTCTTGCGGCAAATATGCTTAACATGGCCGGATTTGGTGAATTAGCAGAATGTGAGAATAAAGCCGAAGCTTCTTTAAAAAACGGTACGGCTTTTATGAAATTTATCGAAATGGCAGAAAATGCGGGAGCGGATATTAAGTATATTAAAAATCCGAATATGTTTACAAAGGCACGGTTTATTGTTCCGATAAAATCAGAAAAAAGCGGATATATTGAAAAACTTTCCGCCCGCGATATCGGAAGAGCTTCGTTTATCCTAGGTGCGGGCAGAGCTTTCAAAACGGCGAAAGTGGATTTTGCCGCAGGAGTTGAGCTTAACGTTAAACAAGGAGAATATGTATCGGAAGGCGATATAATTTGCGTACTGCATACAAACAACGAAGAAGCCGCAAATGAAGCTGAGCGTTTGATCCGCGAAAACATGCACTTATCCGATAAAATACATGAAAAAAACCCTTTGGTTTACGAAATAATAAATTGAAAAACAAAAAAACGAAAGGAATGTTTATGAAATGAGCAAAGCGTATATACCTGAAAAGATTGAGAAAAAATGGCAGGAAATTTGGGAAAAGGAAAACGCATTTACTGTTGAAATTGATAAGAATAAGGAAAAATTTTACGCACTTGTGGAATTTCCGTATCCATCGGGACAGGGTTTGCATGTTGGTCATCCAAGACCTTATACCGCTCTTGATATTGTTTCGCGTAAAAGAAGGATGCAAGGACAAAACGTTCTTTTTCCAATGGGATGGGATGCATTTGGGTTACCGACTGAAAATTTTGCCATATTAAATAAAATTCATCCGAAAACAGTGACGGAAAAAAATATTAAACGGTTTAAGGAACAACTTAAAGCATTAGGTTATTCTTTTGATTGGACGCGGGAATTTTCAACCACCGACCCCGATTATTATAAATGGACTCAATGGATATTTTTAAAACTGTTTGAAAAAGGTTTGGCGTACAAAGCTGAAATGCCGATAAACTGGTGTACATCCTGTAAAGTTGGGCTTGCCAACGAGGAGGTTGTAAACGGTGTTTGTGAACGCTGCGGAAGCGAGGTTGTGCGTAAGGTTAAAAGCCAATGGATGCTTAAAATAACCGCATATGCAGAAAGATTGATAAACGACCTTGATTTGGTAGATTACATTGAAAAAGTTAAAATACAGCAAAAAACTGGATTGGGCGTTCCGTGGGTGCGGAAATAAATTTTAAAATAGCGGGAACGGACGAAACATTAACGGTTTTTACCACACGTCCGGACACTGTTTTTGGCGCAACATATATGGTAATGTCGCCGGAGCATCCGTTACTTGGATAAATATAAAGAAAAAATCACAAATTGGAACGATGTTATTCAATACCGTGAAGAAGCATCCAAAAAATCCGATTTTGAACGTACTGAGCTTTCTAAGGAAAAAACGGGAGTTGCGCTTAATGGGTTTACCTGTATAAATCCGGCGACGGGTAAGGAGATTCCTGTTTGGATTTCGGACTATGTTTTAATAAGCTACGGCACAGGTGCGATTATGGCTGTTCCGGCTCATGACGAAAGAGACTGGGAGTTTGCTAAAAAATTTTTTCTGCCGATTGTGGAAGTAGTTTCCGGAGGCAGTGTAAATGAATGCGCTTATGTTGAAACGGAAACAGGAAAGATGGTAAATTCAGGATTTTTAGATGGTCTTGAAGTTGCGGATGCCAAGAAAAAGATAACGGAGTATCTTGTAGAAAACTCATTAGGTGCGGCAAAGGTTAATTATAAATTAAGAGACTGGGTTTTTTCGCGCCAGCGTTACTGGGGTGAGCCGATTCCTATTGTTTATTGCGAAAAATGCGGATTTACGGCGATTTCGGAGGAAGAGCTTCCGCTTATGCTGCCTGAAGTTGAAAGTTATGAAACAACGGACGACGGAGAATCACCGCTATCTAAAATAACTGATTGGGTGGAAACAAAATGTCCAAAATGCGGTGGGAACGCACACAGAGAAACAGATACCATGCCGCAATGGGCAGGTTCTTCATGGTACTTTTTACGTTATATTGACCCGAAAAATGAAGCACGCTTCGCGTCAAAAGAAGCCATTGATTATTGGATGCCGGTTAATTGGTATAATGGGGGAATGGAACATACAACCCTGCATCTCTTATATTCGAGGTTCTGGCACAAATTTTTATACGACATTGGTCAGGTAAATACGCCTGAACCGTATATGAAGAGAACCTCTCACGGTATGATACTTGGAGAAAATAATGAAAAAATGTCGAAATCAAGGGGTAATGTTGTTAACCCGGACGATATTGTAAACGAATTTGGTGCAGATACATTAAGAACATACGAAATGTTTATAGGTGCGTTTGAGCTGTCCGCAGCTTGGTCAAACGAAGGCGTTAAAGGCTGCCGCAGGTTTTTGGACAGGGTTTGGCGGCTGCAAGATATGTTAACGGAAAAAGAAAGGATATTCGCCGGATAATATAAATGTTATGCATCAAACGATAAAGAAGGTTACAAACGATTATGAAAATCTCAAATTTAATACTGCGATAGCTGCAATGATGGCGCTTGTAAATGAGTTTTATAAGGTAAATAGCGTAACGCGGGACGAATTTGAAACACTTTTGATTTTACTTAATCCGGTTGCGCCGCATATAACAGAAGAATTGTTTGAGTCGTTGGGGAACAGTGAGCGGATATATAAAAAATCGTGGCCGGTTTACGACGAGGCTCTTACCGTTTCAGATACCGTAACTATTGGGGTTACCGTAAACGGAAAGGTCAAAGCGCAAGTTGAAGTAGGAACTGGAGAAAGTGAAGATAGCGTAAAACAAAAAGTTCATGAAATCACCGCTGTTAAAAAGGCTGTCGAAGGTAAAAATATTGTTAAGGAGATTTACGTAAGTGGCAGGATTTATAATATTGTTGTTAAGTAATAATATATTAAAAGAGGAATGAAAATGTTCTTGTTTCATTTTCATCCCGAACGACGTTAATACTGCATAAAGGATTCTTTCCATCCTTTATGCAGTATATAAATGGAGCTTTCCAATCAAAAGTCAAGCTAAAAATGAATAAAAATCACAGGTAATTATACCCATGGATAAACATGGCTTTTGACAAAACAATAAGACCATTGTCAAATGACAATAGTCGACAAAGTTCGTGGAGCTTTGCCCCACACCCCAGAGTTTATCGCTTTTGTTTTCCTTACCGAATGAAAAAGCGGTTAACCAGTTACCAGCGAACCTAATCGTTCACAAGTTACAGAATCAACCGCTTCATTCGTATAAGCCAAACCTTGCAAACCGCTCATGTCGCACTCCTGCGTTGCACTATCCTGTCTGCAAGTAAAAGCATTACTATTATTATCAGTTGATAAAGGGGTTATACATGCAAGGGATACTTCACTAGCAGAATCAATGGCGGTTGTATCAGATTCTGAGGAAATTGAATCTACAGAATCCATGCATTCTTTAACGCGAGCGTAATACACTCGTAGAAATTTGTTGCAAGCAGCAGTCATATAAACATAGTAGTTCTTGCCTTCAGAACGTTTTTTATCAAGAAATTGATACACAGGTTCTTCAGCAGGCGAATTTAACAAATGACATTCGACAACTTGGTAAACCGTTTTGCGGATAAGCGCATCGCCGCTGCGAGAAATATTTCCGCTTACTGATACTTTTTTACCAGAGTCGTTTTTATCCGGATCAACACCAGCATAAGCGACAAGAGAACGTTTACTTTCAAATCTGCGAACGTCGCCGATTTCGCCAATAAGTTTTGCTGCAAGAGTTTCACCAACGCCATAAAAAGCTACCACAGTTTCATATTCGGGCAATTGTTTTGCAAGATTTATCATTTCTTGACGTAACTTTTCTACTCGAATTGAAATTTGTAAAATATGATTTGCGGCATCAGCTACAAGCATTTTTGTGAAGTCGTTTTTTTGCATAGTGGTGAGGTTATCTCGTGATATAGTGTGAATCTTGGAAGCAGTTGCTTCATCAAAAATATACCGGTTCTTTTTACAGAATTTTTTATATTTATCGATAAATTTGCTTAGACTTAGCGTGCTCACACAATCATTGTGCCAAAACTCAATAACAAAATCTATCAGTTTCTGATGTCCGTTTGATTTTGTTGGATTTAAAAAACTCATCAATACGAGGGAAAACGCGTTCAAGAAGAGAATACAGCCTGTTTTTATGAGCAATCAGGGTTTTATCTTCAAAACTAAACTGCCGCACTAAAGATTTTAGGTTATCCCGGGTTGCCTCTGTTGCTGTGTAATTGCGCAATTCCTCACGATTATCAAGAGCATAGCGTGCAATTTTCATTGAATCTTTTTTATCGGTTTTTACCTTTCTTAATGAATTGTTGCCATAGTCATGTACTAATACAGGATTCACTACCGACACGTTAATGCCTGCATCAACTAATGTTTGTGCAACTACTTGATAGTATACCCCTGTATGTTCCATTACAACATGTGCATTGTTATATTTTTCTACAAATGAAACCAATTCCGCCAAACTGGTTTTATTATGAAAAATATCAAACGGCTTTTGTAGAATTTTTTTACCTTCTCCAACAGCTGCTACTGTACTTTTACCTTTGGAAATGTCGATTCCTATTGCTACCATTTTTATGTCCTCCTTGTATCGGTTTTCCGTCTTTATCACTGCCGATTCAATCTCCGGTCATACGAACGCAAGGTTCTACTTTCCGAAACCGAACACCGGTCGTGAGACGGTCGATTAGCTCCATTTCGAGCGCTTAGCTCTTGGTGATTTTCATCGTCCGGTACTCACAGTATTGCCCAATTTTAACAGTGGTGATCAGGTGCGTTTGCAATTCGCTCCCTTCGTTTGACCACAACTTTATTATAGGAGGTGCTTTATGGGTAATTTAGTTTATACAATCGAGGAAAGATGTATTGGTTGCAACAACTGTCTGCGCGCTTGTCCTGTATTTGGAGCAAATAAAGCTATTGTTAATGAAAACGGGGAGAATATTGTAAAGATAATCGCCGAAAATTGTATCCATTGCGGACACTGTATTGAAAAGTGCGCTTATGAAGCAAGGGATTATGAAGACGATACCGAAAAGTTTTTTAATGACCTTGCGATGGGAAAAAGGATAAGCATTCTTGCAGCGCCGGCAATAAAAACAAATTTCGTAAATACCTATAAAAATTTATTTGGGTTTTTAAAATCTAAAGGTGTAAATTTAATTTACGATGTTTCTTTTGGTGCAGATATAACTACATGGGCGTACTTGAGATATATAGAAAAGGGTAATACCGGAATGTTGTCACAGCCGTGCCCGGCTATTGTCAATTATGTTGAACGTAAACTTCCTGAGATATTAAACAAATTAATCCCTATACACAGCCCCTTGATGTGTACGGCTGTGTATCTGCGTAAATACAAGAACGTAACCGACGATTTAGCGTTTATATCGCCGTGTATTGCTAAAAAGGATGAAATAACAGATGAGCATACCGGCGGTATGGTTAAATATAACGTTACATACCGAAAAATTAAAAAGTACCTTGAAAAAAATAATATAAATTTTTCCATGTACCCGCAGGAAGATTTTAATTCGCAGTTATCCGGTTTGGGCGGGCTTTATTCAAAGCATGGCGGGCTTCGCGAAAACGTTGAGTTTTATACTGATAATAAAGTTTGGGTAAAACAAGTTGAAGGCGAAAGTGAAACCTATGAATATTTAAAATCGTTTTCAAAGAGGAATGAAAACGATTTTAAACCACATCTTGTCGATGTTTTAAATTGCAGGCGCGGATGTAATTTTGGCAGCGGTACAATCAATAAAATCACCTCCGACTCGGCAGAGTACAGACAGTTTCAAGCAAAGATAAAAATGATTGAACATAAAGAATATATGCTTGAGTTGTTGGAGCAGTTTGATAAGGAGTTGGAGCTTAATGATTTTAAGAGGATGTATACAAGTAAAAAGAAAAATGCGTACGAAGTAGACGATAGAAAGTTAGAGCCTATATATAAAAGACTTTTGAAGTTTACCGAAAACGAAAAAAGACTAAATTGCTGTTCCTGCGGTTATTTTACATGCCGCGATATGGCTACCGCCATTTATTACGACCTTAATATGGAAGGCAATTGTATTTTATATAACAGGAAAAAAGCGGCTATGGAACACGAGGAGATTAATCAAAAAAATAATGAAATTGCAGACGCAATGGAGCAAATGAAGGAAGCAAATCAACGAACCGAAGACCTTGCTTCGGATTTATCTGTGCAGATAAATAAGATAATCAATACAATGGAATCCATTACCGAGGATAATGAAAAATCTTTAAAAAATATACATAAGGTTTGCGATAAGATTACAGATAATGTGACTAATTCTGAAAAAGTACGGGAGATTATGGGTTTGATTGACAAAGATATCAGAAGTTATATGAATATTTCAAACACTGTGGTGTCCGTGGCAAATCAAATTAACCTTCTCGCGTTGAACGCTTCCATAGAAGCTGCAAGAGCGGGCGCGGCGGGTAAGGGCTTTGCAGTTGTTGCTTCTGAAATTAAAAACCTTGCGCAAAAAACAAAAAATTCCGCTAATTCTGCTCAGGATATAAACTCAAGCGTTGCGCCAAGGCTTAAAAAGGTTGATGAATTTTTAACTTCATTTGTACAATCTATGGAAGAAACCAGTCAAGCTGTGGACCATATCGCAGTTTCAACAGAAAAATTAAGTGCGGAGATGAACCGCCAAACAAAAGAAATATCTAATTCAACAGGAGTAATTGTAAACGCAGCACGCGCAGGTCATTAAAAATCGGAATTCTCGTTTTATAAGTTATTTCTTAAATTGAGGTATTTGTAAATAAAAAAAGCGTTGGAGCAGGATATGAAATCCGAAGCTCCGGCGCTTTTTATGTTTTAACAATTGGGTTCTATCTAAACATGTGTAAGAACCTTGTTTTAAGAATTCTGATTTTTAATTTAAGCGTGCAAAAGTTAAAAGAAAATTATTCATTTAAAGAAAGCTTCACAAAGCGTTCGGCAAGGTCAAAAGCGTCAAGTTTTGAGGTAAGTATGGGCAAATCCTCTTTATTGGCTTTTTCAATAGTATTATCGTCTACTTGCGCGCCTTCGGCTACAACAATGCATGATACGCCAGTAAGAGCCGCAACTGCTACAATATTTAAATGCCCTTGAATCGTTACCCAAATATTTTCTTCCTTAGCCTTTCCCATTACCCAACTAAGTAAATCTCCAATATACATCCTGTTTACCGGGTTATCAAGCCCGTCGCTTCCGGCAACAAGAGTTAAATCAAGCTTTTCCTGTAAATCCCTTACTAATAAACCCATATACGGCAGCCTCCATTTCGGTTTACTCCAAGTGTTTTACTCTTATTGGTTATTTCTTTCATTTGTGGTTTGAGGCAGCTTTGTTGCAAGGGAAATCATTGCCTCAGCAAGCTCCTTAACTTTACTCCTTAACAGGAACACACAGTCCTCTATGTTAGACGAGCCGGATACAATATCTCCCGCTAATGCTTCACAAGTAGGCGAACCACATGCGCCGCAGTCGATACCCGGTAATTTTTTAATAATTTCGTTCATTTTTTCTAATTTGATAAGTGCCGCGCCCATATCTTGGTCGAGCTTTAATGCGTCTACAGCCACAATCGGTTGTGTATAATTGAAGTTTACTTTATCTGGGTCAAATTTTAAACTGCGTGTTTTAAGCGCACCGTCGCGTCTCATAAAAGTTTCCAGCTTATGCAGGTTGTTTCTTGAAACAAAGCTGTTTGCAATATTAAGCGGACCTCCTACGCATCCGCCGGTACAGGCAAGACCTTCGATAAAGTCAATTTCTTCAAGGTGTCCGTTTTCCAGTTCGTCTAAAACTTGAATTACATTATCCACTCCGTCAACAGCAATTGCGTCAAGGCCGATTCCGTGGCTTTCGCCTCCGGTAATAGCCCAATTTACTCCCTTGTATGTACTGTGCGCTAAAATTTCGGTTTCTTTAAGATCCATTGAGTGTATTTTGCTTCTAAGCTTGATATAAATATCCGCAATAGATATAACACCGTTAACCTCGGAGGATTCAATCCCGTACGGAGACAAGCAGTGTGTATGCTTTGCAGCGCATGGGCTTATAAAGAAAACGCCGATTTCCTCCCGTGAAAAAGTTCCTTTTGCAATAATATGATTCTTTGCCATAGTTGCCATAATTTCCATAGGCGAGTTTAACTGTAGAAGATTATCTATTAATTCCGGAAATTTTATTGTAATAAGTTTTACAATTGCAGGGCATGCGGATGAAATTACAGGTTTTTTTACTTTATTTTTTTTAATAAATTCAATAGTTGCTTCTGTTACTAAATCCGCTGCGTACGCAACCTCAAACACCTCGTCGAAACCCAGTTTTTTTAATCCGGTAAGAATGATGTTCATATTAAAAATTTTATCAAACTGACCGTATAAGGCCGGTGCTGGAATTGCAATTTTATATTTAAATTTTTCAATTGCGCTAAGCGGTTCTGTCGCTGCCTTTTTAGCGTGGTTACCACATATTTTTATGCACATACCGCAGTCGATAC
The DNA here is from genome assembly GCA_023690525.1 of Holotrichia oblita. Classification (NCBI taxonomy): domain Eukaryota; kingdom Metazoa; phylum Arthropoda; class Insecta; order Coleoptera; family Scarabaeidae; genus Holotrichia; species Holotrichia oblita. The sequence continues at coordinate 32,746 of JALQSN010000135.1, read as the reverse complement.
AGCGTTCGTGGTTAATAACGGCTTTACCGTTACGCACGCGTATGGCTTCAGTGGGGCAGCGCTTGATACAATCCGTACACCCAATACATTTGTTTTCGATAAGTTCGATGCTATGATAATCCTTGCGCAAAAATGTCACCCCCAAGATTTGCCGTAATTATCCCGGCTTTTGTGGAAAAAAATTAAAATATTTACTATAAATTAACTTCCAATTCAACAGTTGTTCCGACTCCAACGACTGAGGATACTTTTAAAAAATCGGAATTTTTTTTCATGTTAGGCAGACCCATGCCTGCACCAAAGCCTAAGTCCCGTGCTTGTTCCGATGCAGTGGAATAACCTTCCTGCATTGCTTTTTCAATGTTTGGTATACCGGGGCCTACGTCTTTAAGAGCTATGTATATTTTTTCCGGTAGTATATCAACGTCTATTGTTCCGCCGTTTGCGTGTATAACCATATTTATTTCAGCTTCATACATGGAAATTGCTATTTTCCTGATTACGTCCGACGCTATCCCGAGCTGTTTAAGAACTTTTTTTGGTTGCTGGAAGCTTCGCCGGCAGACAGGAATTCGCCGTCTAAAACGTCGTAGTGTAATGTCATTTATATTTACGCTCCTCCCAGTCCGTTAGAGTAAAGAAGTCCGGCAGATATGTACAGAGGATGAGCTGTGTTTAAAAGCACCATTCCTTTATCTTCCGCAAGAGCAATCATTTCGGGGGTAGGAGATTTTCCGCGCACAAACACAATTGCTTTAATATCAAGCATTTCCGCTGTCCGGATAACCTGAGGGTTTATAAGTCCCGTTAAAAGCACAACTTTCTCCTTAGCGAACGCTAAAACGTCGCTCATAAGGTCGGATCCGCACGCGGAAACTACTTCAAGGTTAAGATTCTGTTCGCACGCTAAAACATTAGCGTCTAAAATTTCTTTGATTTTTGCCAAAGTCATAAATCATCTCTCCATTCGTTATAATGTAAATTCCCTTTATGGGATAATTTATCAAACCCATGCTGCCTTAACGCCTCGTATAATACTATGGCGGCGGCATTAGCAAGGTTAAGGGACCGGATTTCGTCTTTCATAGGTATACGGATGCAAGTTTTTTGATATTTCAGCAAAAGGGTTTCAGGTATGCCTGCGCTTTCCTTGCCGAACACAATAAACGCGTCCTTTTCATAATGCACCTCGGTATAAAGCTTTCGAGCTTTTTGTTGTTGCCATATATATGGCAGCATTGGGATTCTTAGACAAAAAATCGTCGAAATCATCATATATGCTTACATCTAAAAGCGGCCAATAATCTAACCCTGAGCGTTTTAAATATTTATACTCCAACGAAAACCCCAACGGCTTTATTAAATGAAGCCGAGCCTGCGCCGCAACGCAGGTACGGCCGATATTTCCTGTATTAAGAGGAATTTCGGGTTCTAAAAGAACGATGTTCATTTTCGTTAATCCTTATCCTTGTCTTCGCGACTGTCGTGTTTAGCGGATTTTTTATCTTTACCGCCCAGAAGCGATGGAATTTTTGAAAGCACGTCAGGTACTAATTCAATGAGTTTATTAAGACCGTTTTGCGTATTAATACTAATAAGTTTTGCTGTACCTTCTGATATAACAATAACAGCGGAAGGGGATATTTTTGCGCCTAAACCGCCGCCGCCAATGCCTTTATTATCTTTTTTATTATCCGCGTTTGAATCGTACGCACCTGCTCCGACTCCGAAAGAAACATCAACTAAAGGAACTAAAATTACATCTCCGATTGTTATAGGCTCTGATACAACAGTTTTTGTCGTTATAAAATCTTCCATTTTACCGAACAGGGTTTCGAGGCTTGAAGATAATTCACTGCTCATTTACTTCCTCCTTATTTTTTAAAAAATTCCAGATTATTTTCCATATTGGTTTTGAAAAAACGTATAAAACCACCGGCCATAACAAAGAAAACAAGCTAAACTTACCTTGTGCTAAAAAGTTAAGGCTTAAGCAGCTTTGTTCAAAATTGCCTTTTATATTAATAGGTAAGCCGGTCATACCTATAAGTATCGATTCCATAGCTAAAAATTTGCCGGTTGTATCAGGGCTTGAAAAACCAACCTCGCCGTTTACAAAAAATTTTGACGGCTTAAAAGGACGAATCAAGCGTTTAAACAGCAGTAAGGTTTTTTTAATTATAATATTACGATTTGGATAATTTATAAATGCTTTAAATAGGTTTATGATTTTTGTAAAACGGTTTTCTTCTTCTTGATGTTCTTTTTCTTGATTTTTTTCTTTTTTTATTTTCTTCTTTTTAATATTACGAGTTTTTATAGATTTGCTTTTTGGTTTTTCAGCCGTTGATTCCTCTTTAGTGATAGTTGCGGTTAAATCCGGTTCGGTTTTTTGTTCTGTACTTTTTGTATCGGTTTCCGATTTTGGTTCATGTTCTATGCTTTTGATATCTGTATCATCTTTAACAGTAGTATTATTAACACGTACTTTTTCGGATGATTTTGCTTTTACACCGGATTTTTTACTTCGTCCAAAAATTAAAAAATCCATTTTTGGTTTTTTTTCAAGATAGTCAAAACGAAAAACAAGTATACCAAACAACCATTTTACCGTAAATTTTAAACGTTCGCCTCGTCCGTAAGCCTTATAAATAAGCGGGCAGAATAACAATAGGCATATTAATCCTAGCAAAAGAATAATAAGGAATAATAATGCAAGCCCTATATACTTTAATATAGCCAATAATACAAAAATCAAACTCATTTCAGCTTCTTTCCAAAAACCTTTAACGCGGCTAACACCGCAACAGCCGATGTGGTAAATATAATTGCGATACGCATGGCAATATCAACAAAAAAATTAAAAGGTACAATATTTATTAAAAGGTCGGTAGATGGGTCTAACATCCAAAGCTCATTATTAAAAAATATTTCATGAAAAACAGTAAACGATTTGTCAAAGTCGAATGAAATAATGATAACAAGCGTTATTGCTGCAATCAATATTGAAAGCATGGAAAAAAAGGTATACTTTGCAGCGATTGCGTAATCTTTTTTTATAAAAGTATAGACGCAAATAATTATAAAAAAAACGATGCTTATGTTTCGTAGTATAAAACCGCTGCTTATTAAATTTTTTACATCCACCATGTGGTCTTTTTCTTTTTGGTTAAAAAACGGACGAACAGTACCGTTTATTTCTACGGAAACGTCAAGGGATGAATCCTTCCCTTTCATATAATTAATTAAATTATCCGTGACAATCATAAGATTTTCTTTAGATACGCCTATAGATTCCGGTATTTGGTATTTTTCGTATTCGCGTAGGTAAAAACTTTTATTAAATGTTGGAATAAATACAGCAATTGAAAGCAGGATAAGAATTATCCCAAGTGAATTTATAAAATACAGAGCTTTTAACATTTTATACAATCCTTTGTTTTAAAATAGAAAAATTACAATCAGGAAAATTTGTTATGTAGCTGCGGATAATTTCTGTAACAAGATAAAATGCCTCATCCCTGCCGTTTGCTAAACCGATAACAGTATATTTTTTACGTTTAACATATTCCTTTGAGATTTGTGAGGAACATATTATTTCAAATAAATTATTTCCGTCGCATACACAAATGAGATAAAGGTTTTTTATACTTTCGCAATTTTTAAGTTTTTTTAATGTTAAAATAAAATCGCGGCCGGTTAAGTTTACAGTTTCGCCAAAATATAAATTGCTTATAAAATTCAAATTAATCAATCCCATTGCTTATACTCGCAAAATTAATCATTTGCCAACATATGCGTGACGGTTGGCTAGTTATTATCGCTATTTCTGCATTCCTTTTTATTCGCGAGTATGATATCCGCTTTATAGGTATATGTTACATTTTTTTTACTGTTTTTGCAAGGAAAAATAAGCTGAACTTAAGTGAAGTATTTACTTTATTTAGCGATTTACACAAATTACATAATAATTGCGTAAATCTATATTTATAAAAAATTTTGAATTTAAATTTAAATAAAAAAATAGGCTGCCGCAAAATTAAAGCAACAGCCGGTTAAAAATTTTTATTTTAATGCTTCTTCAAGACGATGCAAGTTATCCATCGGAAACAGCCGGAGTAATTCCATGTATTGATCTCTGGTAAGTCCTTCGGTTGAAACATAGATATCTATTTTTCCGTCCACATCCGCTTTTACAAAATCATCCTTTAATTTATCAAAATCGCTCATTATATATTTTCCCCATTCATTTGTGATATCAAATATTATAACCGTATTTATTTTTTAATATTCGTTTTACGATTTAAATTTTATTTTTAATATTTTATTTCAAATTTTTATTTACTGCATTTACCTTTCACCTAAATCCCCGTACAGCCTTTGAACTCTCTTTTCAACGGTTTCCCAATCAATAGCTTCGATAAAATTTTTTATATACGCGCTTTTATTTGTTCCAAAGTCTAAAAAGTACGCATGTTCGTACATATCAAGAACAATAATTGGAAACGCCATTAAAATTATTCCTTTGTTGTGAGCATCAAGTAAAAAATTTCGGAATGTTCCGCTTCGTTGGTCGTAAGCAAAAACCACCCACCCCCGGGCGGATGCCGCGCACGCAGTTAAATCTTCAAAAAAATTATCTTTCCCGCCAATTCGTTCAAATATTTTTGAAGTGTTTGTGAGAGGGTATTTTGATTTTGTCCCAAGGTTTTGAAAATACAATTCGTGCAGTATTACGCCGTCCAGCGAAAAAGTTTCGCTTAATTTTAGGCCTCGGTATTTACTGTAAACGGCGTTTGCGTTTGCTCTCTCCCCGTTTTTAGAAAGCTCGCTTGTTATTTGATTAAATTTTGTGACATAGCCTTCGTACAACTTGATATGCTCAGAAAATTGTTTTTTTGTAACAACATCTGTAGTATAATTAAATGGGATTTGCTTAATGGGCATAAAATAAAACCTCCCCTTTGCGCGGCGGTATGGTTATAAAATTGATTTAACCTGCCGTCTTTATAAAATTTTTATTTCATAATATTCATAAAATTTTTTTTTGTGAAAAACACTGTAAGCATTTCCTTGTAAAGAAAATTTAAATATTGACGATAAAATCAATAGAGAATACTTTAAAATTTAATTTTGGATTTAATTCCAAGGGGGAATAAATATGTACAGTAATAGGACGAGATTGGTCGGGCTTTCCGGCATTGATACTGATACTCTCGTAAAACAGCTGATGCAGGCTGAAAGCGTTAAATATAATAATCTTAAAAAGCAAAACACTATTTTAAAATGGCAGCAGGAAAAATATCGGGATGTTGCTTCGATGATGAAGACTTTTCAAACTTCTTTTTTGGACGCTTTAAGCCCGACAAGTATGCGTATGAGCGGAACGTTTGGGGGATATACGGCTACGGTTAAAACTGTTGGAGGTTCGGATTCGTCTAAGGTTACGGTGAAAACTACAGGTAATTCTAAGGAAGGAAGTTATAGTTTACAGGTAAAACAATTAGCGTCAAAAAGTACGGTTTCATCTACATCTGAAATGACCTACGGCGGAAAACTTATATCAGAAGCAAGCTTTTCTGTAGATGATTTAAAAGTTGGAGATACACTTAAATTTACATTGGACGGAGTTTCTAAAACAATTGAAATAACTTCGGATTTTTTAACAGCAGTTCCAGGTGATCTAACTGCTACACCATCTGTATCGGCTTTATCTAAAAAGGAAGCATTTGCAAAAGAGCTTGGAAAAGCATTAGATAATGCTTATGGAAAAACATCAGGATTTTTTGATGTTAAATTATCAGGCTCAAAGCTTGAAATAAAAATGACGGAAGGCGGTCACGACCTTAAGATATATGACGGGACAAGAAAAAATCTAAACTATGCTCAAGGTGATGTTTTCGTTAATGATTTTAAGATTCCAATAGGTGGTGGAGGCACTTACGACTTTAAAATTAATGGCAATACTGTTAATGTAAACCTTAATGATGGAGATAATTTAACGCAAATTGTAAAAAAAATAAACGAAGCGATAAAAGATGAGCCTAGTGTAAAAGATTTAAAAATTTCGGCATCGGTTAGTAAAGATAACAGGATAGTTTTTACATCTAATAACGAATCTGAAGATATAAAAATATCAGCCGGTAGTACTAAGGATTTATTGGAGAACATAGTTAAATTTGATCCAATTGACTTTGGCGGGAGCATTAACATTGAGCTTGAAAATACCAGTATATGTTCCGACTTAGGCTTTAAAAGCGGCACTAGCACACTTGACACTGTTAAAATGAAGGTTGTTGATCTCTTCAATCTTTCTACCGATCCTACCGATTCTACCTATTTATTTAATTCAGATGGTATTTATGAGCTTAAAATTGTCAATGGAGTTAAAATAGAGCTAAAAAAAGACGATACTCTGGAGTCGCTTATTAATAAAATTAATAACAGTGATGCGGATGTAAATTTAAAATATGACAGTATAACTAAAATATTTACCATGGAAGCCAAAAATGAAGGTAAATTAGATGGGTTTAAAAATGGTGAAATTGGAAGTGTATTAGCAGGGTGGCTAAAGTTTGACAATACAAAAGTTACAGAAGGTAAAGATGCTGAATTTACTTTAAACGGTGTGGCAACTACAAGAAATTCAAATACTTTTGATATTGATGGATTAAAAATTACATTAAATGAAGCAACAGGTACAGAAGAAATAAACATCAACATAAAAAAAGACCCAACGAAAGCAATGGATACTATAAAAGGCTTTGTTAATGCATATAATGAGCTTATTGCTAAAATTAACGGCGAAGTTGATGCCAAACGCGCTAAAAACGGAAAATATTCGTATTACGAACCTTTGACTGACGAAGAAAAAAAGGCAATGAGCGAATCGGAAATAAAACTTTGGGAAGATAAGGCAAAGGAAGGTATTTTAGGAAGAGATACAATTTTAAGCGGAATAACAAGAGATATGAGAAACGCAATGTATCTGAAAGTGGAAATTGCTCCGACGGCAATATTTAAGTTTGCATGAAATAGGAATAACGACTTCTTCAAATTACTGGGAAGGCGGAAAACTTGTCATAGACGAAGAAAAGCTTTCTAAAGCTTTGGAAGAGCACGGTGATGACGTTGCAAAGTTATTTACGACATCAACGGATGACAAAAAGGGCTTTACGGGAACAAATCAAGGTTTAGGTCAGCGTATAAACAATATTGTTAACGCGGCAGTTGGTTTATCAGGTACTATTACAGAAAAAGCCGGTGTAAAGGAACACCCGAGTTCTCTTACAACTAGCAAGCTTTACGATCAAATAAGGAAACAGGAACAAAAAATTTCTGATATGCTTGATAGACTCATAGAAAAAGAAGATTATTATTACAGTATGTTTTCTAAGATGGAAGCGGCTGTAATGAAAGCTAATTCGCAGGCGGAATATCTAGCTGCCCAATTGGGTTAATAAAGCGGGTTGATTAAAATGAATGAAAATGAAAAAATCAAAGTTTTTGCTTCTTATAAAAAAGAACGAGCTTTTAAATAAAGTTTTATTTGCTAAAAAATAAACAACATTTGTCGGCGATGAAAACGATTCGGAGAGGTATGTTGAATTGTTTGAAATAAGAGACGAACTTTTCAAGGAAATATATAATATTGATAATGAACTTGCTAAAGATAAGTCTGCGTTAGGCATGGATGCAGATGCCGTTGTTAAGCGGATAAAAAATACTATTTCCGGCATAATAAAGCTTGATAGAGAAAATGAACCTTTTACAAAAAAAGCTATTGAGTTTTTAAAAGGCAATATAAAGGGAATAATGTCGGTAAAAACTTGAATAACGGTTATAATCAATATGCTTCGGTAAATGCCGGAATGTATTTTGACACAACGAATTAAGCGGCAGTTAGCGTCGTAAAGAGCAATTATTTTAAAGGGGGCTATTAAAATGGAAGTTGATATGCTTAATAATAACAATGTTGCTTATTATACGTCTGGTGACTATACCGGCGTTCCAAAGCCACGGACGGAAACATCTCAGCAAATAAAGAAAGGTCAGCAAAATCAAAGTTCTGTAAACAAAGCTACAGGTGAATATTCATCTGAAATAAAGTTAGATAATGATGATTATGATATATCTCAAGCAAAAAGTGACAGAGATAATGACAGTAAAAAAACAACTGAAATGCTGGATAAAGCAATTCAAGAAGCAAATAAAAAAATAGTTGGATTTAACAGAGAATTTCATTACAGTGTCCATGAGCGAACAAAACAGATTATGATTAAAATTGTCGATACGAATACTAATGAGGTTTTAAGAGAGATTCCGCCGCAAAAACGCTTGATGCTATTGCAAAAATGTGGGAGCTTGCCGGTTTCTTGATTGATGAAAAGAGATAATTTACTATTTAGGATTTTAAGCCATTGGTTTATCACGAGCGGCGAAAATAAAGCCGTTTTATTTGGATGGTTTCTATTGCCGAATCGGTAATCTATACCACCGGACGCAACTTAAGGAGGTTATTAAATGGCGGTGAAAAATCCGTACGCAAAATTGGCTGATGATAAGGTTTTTACGGCGTCAAAAGAAGAACTTACTTTGATGCTGTATGAGGGTGCGTTAAAATTTTCAAATCAAGCACTTGTTGCGCTTGATAATAAGAATTATCCAAAGGTAAATGAATTGTTGCAAAGAGTTCAGGATATAATTAGGGAATTTCAAATTACATTAAATGATGAATATGAAATTTCTAAAAATTTTAGACAGCTATATGATTATATTTTTAGGCTTTTAATTGACGCAAATATGAAAAAAGAAAAAGCTCCTTTAGAGGAAGCAAGAGATTTAATTCGTGAATTCCGAGACATGTGGAAGGAAGCAATGAAGATTTGATTGAAACAACAAGCGTCTTAATTAAATTTAAGTTTAGTCCAAAATGGAAAATATTGATTTTTAAAAGTTTAGAAAGGCCGATGTTTTGCGAAAACATAATTGCATCGGCCTTTTTTAATATTTACATTAAATTAATAAATAAGCTCCATCGCAGCTTTGAGTTCGTCAACAGGTATTTGACCGGGAGCAGAGGACGAAGCTAGCGACGCAAAGGTGACAACAGAACCGAATAACCCGGCACTTATCCTGCTTATAACACCCATTTTACCCATTGATATGGCAATTACGGGACGGCTGTTACTTTTGTTTTTATATTCATTCACAGCTTGAAGTAAAGTTAAAACGTCGTTGTAATTTTCCGGCATTACCGCAATTTTTACTATGTCCGCACCAAAAAATGCAGATTCTTCAAGTAAGGCTATTATTTTTGAAGCAGGGGGCGTATTATCAAAATTATGGCTTGATATTATTACTTTAACATTATGTTGGTGTGCTGATTCTAATATTGGGTTTATAAAACTTTCTCCGTTAGCTCTTTCAATATCAATGTAATTAATTAATGTGCTCTTTATTGCCTGTAATATAATTTTTTACCTTGTATCCTGAGACAGGTGAACAGCGCCTCCCTCCGTATGTGAACGCAGGGTAAAAATTAAAGGAATTCCGTTGAAAGTAATTCTGTTATTGTTGTTAAAGTGGATAATTATATCGGTTTCAATATTATTGTAATAATCCGAACGCCATTCGACAAGGTCGGGTTTTTTTAAAAATGCCAGCTCCGCTTCTTCTTTTATTTTATTAAAAACACAGCCCGTCATTGGGACGCAGATTTTTGGTTTTTCCAAATTAATGCACCTCTTTATTTTATTAGATTTTTAATTATACAATGTATACTTTTATTTTTAAAGTAATAATTAGATTTTTTTTGTACAAACCAACAAAATAGTTATTTATGAAGTTTATTCATTTGCTTGCATATTTTGTATTTGAGGATATAATTAAACTTGTGGATTATTATAAAAAAAGAGGGATTTGTTTTGATTACGTGGGATGAATTGACGGAAATTTGTACTAATTGCGTAAAATGCGAGCTTTCTAAAAAGAGAAGGAATGTTGTTATCGGTGTGGGAAATAAAAACGCTAAATTATGTTTATTGGAGAAGGTCCCGGCGAACAAGAGGATATAAAAGGCGAGCCTTTTGTCGGAGCCTGCGGGTCAGCTTCTTGATAAAATGCTTAATGCAATAAATTTTAACAAAAGTGATGTTTACATAGCCAATATTGTAAAATGCCGTCCTCCGTATAACAGAGATCCAAGCGGAGAAGAACAAGAAAAATGTCTTAATTATTTACGTGTGCAAGTGGCTCTTATTAAACCAAAAATAATTGTATGTCTTGGACGGATTTCCGCTTGTGCAATAATTTCTCCGGATTTTAAAATTACCAAACAAAGAGGAATATGGTTTGAAAGAAAGAATTACAACATTTAATTGCAACATATCATCCATCTGCTCTTTTACGGGATGAATCCAAAAAAAAGCCTGCTTGGGAAGATTTTAAAGCTATTAGAAAAAAATTTGACGAATTATGCGGTAATATTGCGGCTTATTAATTACGCATACTATCCCGAATTAATTGGAAAATTTTACAATTCCGAAAACTCAGGTTTTTACTGATGAAAACATGTTTTTGAAGGATTTTATCGCTAAGCTTTTTCGGTAATTTGGAGGGTTTTATGCTTGAAAATTTTATTTTTAGCATTAATTGTGTTTCCCCGCTATTTATAATATTGTTACTTGGTTTCTTTTTAAGGCAAATTAAAATAATTGACGATAACACAGTTAAAAAAATGAATGCAGTTGTTTTTAACGTTGCACTTCCGGTTATGCTGTTTAGAGATATCGCCGGAAGTGATTTTATGAATTTTTTCGATTTAAAATTAATAATATTCTCAGTTGGGACAACGGTTATTATTTTTTTATTATTATGGGTTGTTTCTGCGTTTCTTTTTAAAGACCGTAAAAAAGCCGGATCATTTATTCAAGGTAGTTTTAGAGGTAATTACGCTATACTCGGCTTACCTCTTATTACGAATATTTTAGGCGGAGTTTCGGGAAAAGCGATTTTAGTCACAGCTTTTACTGTTCCGCTTTATAACGCGCTTTCTGTTGTGGCATTATCCTACTTTGGTTCAAATGAAAAAAAGCGAGGCTTAAATGCCGCTTTAGACGCTTTTGGAAATATTATTAAAAACCCTGTTATTATTGGAGTGCTTGCGGGAGTACCGTTTTCTGTACTGAAAATTGAATTTCCGTTTTTTTTAAAAACGTCAATTAATTATTTATCAAATCTTACAACACCGCTTGCGCTTATAGCAATAGGCGCAACATTGACTGCAGAAAAGGTTAAAAGCGGCTTTAAAGACGCTCTCATAGCCGCTTTGATGAAACTTGTGGTTACTCCTATAATTTTTTTGATTTTAGCATACCGTTTGGATTTTACCGGTGAAGCTTTTGTGGTTTTATATGTTATGTACGCCGTTCCAAGTGCCGTTAGTTCTTATATAATGGCGTCAAATATGAATTGTGACTCCGATTTGGCCGCCAACATTGTAATGGTTACAACTTTTCTTTCAATTTTTACTTTTACATTGGGTATTTATATAATTAAAACATTGGGTTTAATATGATAACCGATATTAAAATGCATAAAATGCAAAATAAGCCGCAAAAAGTTGTGCGGCGGGATGGAGGAATATATGAAATTTGGTTTTTTAGGTTCGGGCAATATGGCATCGGCTATTGTTAAGGGTATGGTAAATTCAAATTATACTAAACCGGAAAATATATTAATTTATGATATATCCGACTCAGTTGCGGATAGTCTTTGCGTTTCTACTGGTGTTTTAAAGGTAAAATCAACGGAAGAGCTTATTAAAAATTCCAACTATTTATTTATTGCTATAAAACCGCAGATATGCCATGAGGTATTACCGGAACTCAAGGATATTATTAATAAATATTCTCCTGTTGTTGTTTCTATGGCTGCGGGAGTAAGTATTGAAAAAATTGAAGGTTATCTTGGCAATGATGTGCCAATTATACGCATGATGCCTAATATCAATGCTTTAATTAGTGAAAGTGTTACGGCAGTTTGCTCAAATTCCAAGGTATTAGAAGCGGATTTTAAAGCTGTAACAGATTTGCTTTTAGTAATTGGGCAAACAATACCTATTGAAGAACGGTATTTTGGCATTTTTACTGCAATGGCGTCTAACTCTCCGGCTTTTACCTATTTGTTTATTGATTCTCTGGCAAGAGGCGCACAAAAAATGGGTATGAATAAAAAGCTTGCAATCCAAATTGCGGCTCGTGCTGTTTTGGGCAGCGCAAAAATGTTAATTGAATCGGGAGAGCATCCTCACGAGATGATAGATAAGGTTTCGTTCGCCAGTGGTTCTACAATAGAAGGTATTTGTGTTTTATCGGAATTAGGATTTGAGAGCGCTTTGGTTAATGCTGTGGAAGCGTGTGTAACGAAGGATAAGGAATTAAATAAATAGTCTTTTTTAGACGGTGTTTTAATAACGAAAGGAATATGTACGATATGAGGGTTTTCTTAACTCCTTCTATAATTATGGAGGTTGCTTCCGATACCACATCTTATAAACAAGGAAATACTCTGTATGAAAGCCACGCTGTTTCGGAGCTTGCTTTTGTAAAACAGGGGTTGGTTTACGTTCTTAGCGCAAAGGTGGAAGACGGCTCAAAACGTCAGAGGGTTTATATTGTGTTCTCGGAAATGGGAGAATTAACAAGCTGTCAATGTAATTGTGATTCTTCGCGAATTTGGAAAGGCGCTTGCAAGCATGTTTGCGCAACGCTTTTTACTTTACTGTTTGACAGCAGGGATAAAGAAAAACAACGCGTGATAAATAAAAGCGCAAACAGTATTATTTCGGAGCTTGAAAAAATTTCATTAAAAGCTGCGAATCTTATTAAAAACGAATCGCCCCCCGATGAATTGATTTCTCTTTTCCCAACGCTTTTTATAGAATCTACCTATTTAAAATATTCGGATGTGTATTTATCGTTTCATGTTGGCAGTACAAGAAAATATGTTGTAAAAAATATCAGCGATTTTTTAAACGCAGTAAAGGATTCAACAGTTGTATCGTATGGTAAGAATCTTGCGTTTATTCATTCAATTAATAATTTTGACGAAAAATCCCGCCGTCTTTTGGAATTTATGCTGGAAGAAATCGATACTGCCAGAGATTATTTAAAATCATATTTAAACAATGATATAAGACAGATGAACATAGAACGTATGATGCCGCTATCATTAAAAGGTATGGATTTATTTTTTAACTTATATTTGGGCGAGCATGTTGCCGTAAATATAGACGGTAACGAAGAACATGTATTATTTACGGAAAAAGACGCACCGATTTCTTACTCATTAACAGAATCGAACGGAAATATAACACTTTCCGGTAATAATAAATATTTATTAACAAAAGGGTTATCTTGCGATTATTTAATTACAAATAATTCAATGCATAAAATTGACACAGAAAAGTCGGCTGTTATTGCTGCGATAGAAAAAGAATTAAAACCGGAAAACTCTTATTCGGTTAATTTTACACAGCAGCAAACGCAGAAATTTATAAATTTTATATTACCGGCATTAAAGCGGCAAAATCTTGCGGATACCTCTACACTGGATAAAAAATACGATATTAGGGAGCTCGTTAAGAAAGTATATTTAGACGTTGATACTACAACAGTTTCGGCTAAAGTTTTATTTTGTTACGATGACATTGAAATAAACGCACTTGAACATAATCCGCCTCAAATTAAAAGAAACGAGCTTGATGAGGGCGCGCTTAAGGGCTTAATTGAACAGTACGGGTTTGTACCGGATAAGAAAAATATGATGTATATTTTGAAGGATAATTCTTTAATTTATAATTTTTATAAATTCGGAGTTGACCATTTAAATGTTTGCGCAAAAGTTTACGCAACGGATGATTTTACACATAAATCACAAAAAGTATATTATAAAAAGACTTCATTTGGCATAAGGTTAAAAGGAGAATTATTGGAAATTGCCCCGGTAAATTCGGATTTAAGTATGCGTGAGCTTTTAGATATAGTGGACGCGTTTAATTCAAAAAAGAAATTTTACAGGCTGCGTGACGGAAGGTTTGTGGATCTTTCGGATTCCGATTTAGCTGAAACAGCAGAGTTTTTAGAAGCTCTTGATGTTAATAATAAGGATATAAACGATAATTCACTTAAAATACCGGCTAACCGCGCAATGTATGTTGATAATCTAATATCGGATAAAATGGGAGAAGATGCATTTTTTGACCGTGACGAAGCATTTAAAAGAATTGTTAACGATTTTAAAAACGGTAAAGAAAGTGAATTTAAAATTCCGGATAAGCTTAATGATATTTTGCGCGGATATCAAAAAGAAGGCTTTCATTGGTTGGCTTTAATGGTTAATTACCGTTTTGGAGGTATACTTGCCGACGATATGGGTCTTGGAAAAACTGTACAGATGATATCTGTTATGCTGTATGTTAAAGAAAAGAATGAAATTAAGAAGCCGTCGCTGGTGGTTGCGCCAACGTCGTTGATATACAATTGGGAAAGAGAATTTGAAAAATTCGCACCGCAAATAAACGCTTTGGTTATATCAGGAACAGCGAAAAAACGAAAAGCTGAAATAACTGAAAACACAGACGTTATTATCACAACATACGACATTTTAAAAAGAGATTTGGATTTTTTTGCCGGTTATGATTATAACTTTGTTATTGCGGACGAGGCTCAGAATATTAAAAATCCTATTACACAAAATGCAAAAGCGGTTAAAAGACTCTCCGCTGAATCTCGTTTTGCTTTAACCGGTACGCCGGTGGAAAATTCATTATCAGAATTATGGTCTATATTTGATTTTGTAATGCCGGGATACCTTCGCGGGTATAATAAATTTTCCAAAGAATACGAAACTCCGATAACGAAAAATAAAGATATGGAAAAAGCTGAAAGGTTAAAAAAGCAAATTGCACCGTTTATTTTAAGGCGTGTAAAAAAAGATGTGCTTTCTGAAATTCCGGACAAGCTTGAAACAAATTTATATGCCGAAATGACTGACGAGCAGCGTAAAATTTACACGGCTTATCATTTAAAGGCAAAAGGCGAGCTTGACGAGATTAACGATAGTAATATGATGAAGGAAAGCCGAATTAAAATTTTATCGTTTATAACAAGGCTGCGGCAAATATGCTGTCATCCCGGAGTTTTTATGGATAACTACGGCGGAGGCAGCGGCAAATTATCTATTGTTATGGAAACTATTAAAAATTGCATGGATTCCGGACACCGGATGCTTTTGTTTTCCCAGTTTACCTCGATTTTAGATATTGTAACTACAGAACTTAAAAAAGAAGAAATATCTTATTTTTATATTGACGGAGCAACTCCTGCTAAAAAAAGGAATGAAATGGCGGAACGGTTTAATAACGGCGAGAAGCCTATTTTTCTTATTTCATTAAAAGCGGGCGGTACAGGCTTAAACCTTGTGGGAGCGGACGTTGTTATACACTTTGACCCGTGGTGGAATCCGGCGGTAATGGATCAAGCCTCGGATAGAGCGCACCGTATCGGTCAAAAAAATGTTGTACAGGTATTTAATGTTGTTGCAAAAGATACAATAGAAGAAAAAATTTTATCATTGCAAGATAAAAAACGAGATTTGATAGATTTAGTTATTACAGACGGCGCAAACTTTATTAATAAGCTTACATCGGAAGAAATTTACGCGTTGTTTGCGTAATTATAATTTAAAATTAATCATTTACCAACTTATACACGACAGTTTATTTATACTCTCGGAAATAATTATTTGCCAACACATGTGTGACGGTTAGCTAGGTATTTACCGCATGTGTTGGCATTCCTTTTCCTCCGCGAGTATAGTATAGGCTAGGGCTAGGTGTATGGGTTGGTATTTTTTTATGACTATCAAATAAATTTTTAAGGTAGTGTATTTTTGACAGGATTTTTAAATTTTATATTGATTTTATACATAACTATTTGTTTTTAATGAATTATTCTGTATAATAAATAAAAATTAGCTATTTGCATTTTAAATAGATTAAAACGCAGTGCAGTACATAGTTCCCGATAAATAAAAAATTAATGCAAATACAATAATATTAATAAAGGAGCGGTAGTATGAAATGGTTTAATAATTTATTAATAAAATGGAAATTGATTCTTGGTTTTAGTATTGTCATTATATTTTCGGTTATACTTACGGTTATGGCAGTTGCAACATCCAACAGTATAGACAATAACTACACATATTTATTGGATTATCCTCAAAAGAGAGTAACTCTTTTAAAAGATATAAAAGAGGATTTTATAAACATGCGGAGGCTCGCTGTTACGATTGTTATAGAAACCGGTAATAACGAGTTAGTTGAAAAGTTTACAGGTCAGTTTAAAGAATCCTATGAAAACGCCTGCGCTAATATAGATTTATATATAAATTTAAATAACAATGATGGTTTAAGAGAACCGGAGGTTATAAGAGTTTATAACGAAAATATTACATCGCTTAAAAATATACTTACCAAGTATAAAGTTGAGACTATGGAACCATCTGCAATTTATGCCTCAGAAAAAAAACAGATGGATGCGTTAGAAACATTGAGGCAAGGCGGTTATTTATTAAATGACGCTACGGTAATTATAGATGAATTATGCGATAAAGCTGCCGCTTTCTCTGAAGAAGCTTCTGCAAACGTAACTATCCAAAAGGAATCGTCTCAAATAGTATTTATATTGATAGCATTATTTATTATACTGCTTTCAATATTAGTGGCAATTTTTATTAACCGTGCGCTTACAAATCCTATACGAAAATTAATGCATGTGGCAAATGATTTGGTTAGCGGAAATTTAAATATAAACAGACATGAATCCTCAAAGGATGAAATAGGGCAATTAACCTTAGCTATTTATAAGTTAATTGATATTATTTTATTATTAATTGAAGATATGGACAAAATGGCTAGGGGATTTGACGAAGGGGATATTGAAGCTGAAATTAACGCCGGACAATTTGAGGGAAGTTATAAGACTGTAGCGGATGGCGTTAACAGAATGACCAAGGGATTAATTAACGAAGTGCTAACTTTTATGAGTTGCTTAAACGAGTTCGGCAAAGGTAATTTTAACGCAGATATAGACAAGCTTCCGGTAAAAAGCGATAATGAATCAAAATTTGGATATGCTGAGAAATAATTTAAAATCAATTGCGGGAGATATTCAATTGCTTGTAAACAATGCTTCCGCCGGTAAGCTTTCAAGCCGCGCGGATATATTTAAATACAGCGGGGATTGGGCGGAGCTTTTAAACAGTTTAAATAATTTGATGGAAACAATTGTTAAACCTATTCAAGAGGCGGCCGATGTATTAAATCAAGTTTCTAACGGTAATTTTAATCATAAGGTTGAAGGTAATTATCAAGGTGATTTTTTACTTATAAAAAATTCTATCAACGACACTGTTACAAATGTTGCTTCGTATATAAACGAGATATCGGAGATACTAAGCGCTATAGCTCATGACGATAATTTAGACCAAGTTATAACGCGGGAATATGTTGGTAAATTTTCTGAAATAAAAGACACGTTAAACGGAATTATTAACAAGCTTAATAAAATTTTATCGGAAATTTACAGCGTAGCAAATCAAGTAAGCATGGGAGCAAAGCAGATTTCTGAAAGCAGTATGACTTTAGCTCAAGGTTCAAGCGAACAAGCCGCTGCTATACAGGAATTAAACGCAACAATACTAACCATTAACGAAAGCACCGATAAAAACGCAAACGATGCGCAAAAAGCGGATGTTTTATCATCCACCTCAAAGAAAAGTGCGCAAAAAGGCGATAAAGACATGGAAGGTATGCTTTTATCCATGGAGGGTATTAATAATTCTTCCAATAATATTGCAAAAATTATAAAAGTTATTGATGATATTGCTTTTCAAACAAATTTACTTGCATTAAACGCGGCGGTGGAAGCTGCCAGAGCAGGCGAACACGGCAAAGGCTTTGCGGTTGTTGCAGAAGAAGTTCGTAATTTATCCTTAAGAAGTAAAAATGCCGCAGAGGATGTTACAAAGCTGGTTGAAGAATCCATAAGCAGCGTTAAAGAAGGTACGCAAGCAGCCGGAACAACTGCCGAAGCGCTTCATATGATTGTTGAGGAAGTTTCAAAAGTTTCGGGTATAATAACAGGAATAGCCGAAGCTTCAGGACAACAAGCAAAAGCTGTGTCTCAAGTAACAATAGCTTTAAATCAAATAACTGACGTTGTACAAAACAATTCGGCTGTATCGGAAGAATCTGCATCTGCTTCCGAGGAGCTTTCAAGCCAAGCGGAGATTTTAAGAAGTCTTGTGGGTAAGTTTAAACTTAGAAAATAAAGTAAAATTGAGGATGTTTAGCGACACGTGTAATTGGTAATAATCTCCAATATAAAAAAAGGAGAGATTACAATGACACGATTAAGCAAAGAAAAATTAGAACTGGCGAAAGCCATCAGCAGCGAGTGCAAGACACCGGCAGATGTAACATCATTATTAAAAGAATTATTCGGCGGTGCGTTGGAGCAAATGCTGGAAGCCGAGATAGAAGAACATTTGGGATATGAAAAACACAGCGCAAAAGGAGATAACACAGGCAACAGCCGAAATGGATTTAACAAAAAAACCTTGCAATCCGAATGGGGAGAAGTAGAATTATCAACTCCTCGCGACAGAAACGGAACATTTCAACCAAAACTCATCAAAAACCGACAAACTCGGACAGATGATTTAGAAACCCGTGTATTGGCGATGTATGGAAAAGGAATGAGTACGCGAGAAATAGAAGAATATATCAAAGACATCTATGGATCGGAAGTATCACCAAGTTTAGTAAGTAAATCACAGACAAAATCATGCCGGAAGTACGTGAATGGCAGAGTCGTCCATTAGACGATGTATACCCGGTTGTGATTTTTGACGGGGTATGGTTCAAAGGAAGAACAGAGGGTAAAGTTACGAAGAAATGCGTATATTCAGTACTTGGAATAACGGTTGAGGGCAAGAAAGACATTTTAGGTATATGGGTAGCCGAAAGTGAAAGCGCAAGTTTTTGCAGTGTTTTTAACGATTTGAAAAATCGTGGGGTAAAGGACATTTTAATTGCCTGCCACGACAACCTGACAGGCTTCTCAAAGGCTTTGGAAACAGCATACCCTCGAACGGAAAACCAACTTTGTATTGTTCATCAGATTCGCAACTCATTAGCATTTGTTAATTACAAAGACCGCAAAGCAGTAGCGGCAGATTTAAAATTGATATATACTGCAGCAAATATTGATGAAGCAGAGTATCAATTAGAGGTTTTTAGGGAAAAATATGACAAGAAGTATCCTTATATTATAAAATCTTGGGATGAAAACTGGGTTGAACTGTCTGTATTCTTCAAATACCCGGATGCCGTCAGAAGGTTGATTTATACAACTAACCCTGTGGAAGGCTTCCACAGAATGCTTCGCAAATACACAAAAACTAAAACAGTATTTCCTACTGACGATTCTTTGATTAAGTCGATTTATATGTCAATTCAAGAAATCAACAAGAAGTGGACAACGTCAGTTATAGGTTGGACAGAAATTTGGGGACAGTTTACTATCTTCTTTGAGGACAGACTTCGCGGAGTTAGAATTGCTTAAAATCCGAAAACCTTGGGGCTCTGCCCCAAACCCCGAGGTTTTTCCGCTTCGGGCATTACCGGTAAATGGAAAAGCGACAAGTCTTTTAACTTATCGCCTTTACCGTATAAAGCCACGGCAAGCGTCGGGTCGCACCTCTGCGTTGCCCTGCTTTATGCCGTAATAAAATTGTTGACATAAACATGTGAGATTAAACCAATTACACAGATAGAAAAACATTCCCGTAAAATTAAAAAAGACAAGGTATGTTGATGTGTATCAATTATCTTGTCTTTTTATATGCGTTATTATAATCGTGAATAAAAATGAATGCCAACCCATGCGCCTAACCTTACCAACCGTCTCACGGTTATGTTATACTTGCGAAATTAATCATTTACCAACACATGTGCGACGGTTGGCTAGGTATTATTGATGTGTTGGTATTCCTTTTTATTCGCGAGTATAACTAATTTCAATAATCAAGTTGTAATGCTTCAATTTACTTGAAACTGCTTAATGCTTAATTTGTTTATTTCCTGAATTATTGGAATGCGGATTACCCAATCTAAATGGTAAATCCAACGTGTTGCAAAGAGTTTATCGGTTATTCAAATAATTCTACATAATTTTCGCCGTAAACCGATTTATAGAGTTCTTTATAACGCTCAACAGCTTCGCGGTTTTCTTGAAAACCTTCTGGCTCAAGATGATCGTCTATAGCGGGGTCTGTTTCTAAGAAACTCCGCGTATCTTCCGCAGCATTACCCCATTTGAAGTAGGTATTCACATCTAATTTGGTGTGACTGCTTTTATCAATAATCGGGCTACCATAATTAAATGTTCCCATATTCAACGGGTGATTTTCCTTTGTCAGCAATTCACCATTCCTATTGTAAACCGCCTCGAAAAATCCGTCTTCCGAAAGAAATTTTACATTAAATTCCCCGTCATCGCCATACATATGGAACAAGGTATCTCCCGGCAGCATTAAACGCCACTTGAACAGCGAATCATCGTTTTTAATTGTGTCTATCATATCGAAAAGCGACTGAGGGGCACGCGAAAAATGATTTCTGAAATAGTGTTCTTTTTCTGTTGCCACCTTTCCGATTCGATTAATAAGTTCAGCTGCTTTTTTCCCTAACTCTATGTATTCACTGTCGTTTAATTGTTCAATATTAATGAATCCGTTTTCCACCTGAAACATTAAGAACGAAAATTCAATCTCAGCAAGAATATCCTTGCTCTTGTTGTTTTGCATTATAAGGAAAACGCTTATTACTATACCGATTAACAGCAAAATTAGAATGATAATAATACTCTTTCTACTTTTTTTAATGACGTTATATAATCCCATAATTGAGTTGCCTTTCTATCAGTTTGCTGTAAAATTACGAGTGCCCGAAAATATAAATTATTAAATCCACGTTGTAAAAACTTCATCAGCACAGAAAATAAAAATTAACTAATTACATGATACCACAAAAACCTTGAAAATCCAATCAAATCCAATTCTTTAGAAAGACAATACCTAGTCAACCGTCGCACATGTGTTGGCAAATGATTAATTTCGCGAAGCAGAAGATTTATATTTATTATTTCACGGGAGAAGTAAATTAAAACGAAGAATGCCGTGAAGCACACGGCTCCACGGCGTTCCCGTAAGTAACAAATTTATGACAAGTTGCAAGTTTGCGCTAAACCAATTTTAATTGTAAGCTCAAAACCGTTAATTTTAACATCCTTTTGCGATACAGGTAATTTTGTCGATTTTATATCTGACAAGGTTTCCCGTGCAATTTGATTATTAAATTTATTAATAATAGCTATTAAATCTTCCGATTGAGTTTCAAAATCCAATAAAGCCCGGTCGGAAACCGCAAGTCCGGCTTCTTTGCGTAAAACCTGACAGTGACGGAGTATTTCCCGGCATATCCCTTCTTCTTTAAGCTCCTGCGTTATATTTGTATTAATTGCAAGCTGTATTCCGCTTTTTGATTTTGCGATATATTCTTTTTCCTTTAACTCAAGATTAAAAATTTCCACCGGATATGAATTTCTGTATAAGTTGATATCAGAGCCTTTTTTATATTCCAAAACGCAATTGGCCATTTCTTTATCGGTTAATTTATTAAGCTGCTCCTTTACCTGATTAAGGTTGTCTTTTAAATATTTCCCCGCTTTTTGAAAATTAAGAGATAAATATTGTGTTACAAGCGAGTTGAAATCGCTAAGGTAAACGATTTTTTTAATATTAAGCTCCTCCCTTATAACTTCTTGGTACAGCGTACAAACCTGTTTTAATGTATCTTCCAAATATAATACTGAAAGCGGTTGTTTTATTTTAATATTCTTTTCGTTTCTAAGGCTTAATGTATGAGCGATTACCGCACGTACTTTTTCTGTATCACGAAGAGCTTTTTCATCTTTACCTGTTGGCTTAGGAAAATCGGAAAGATGAACAGATTTTTCTCCGAAACCGTATTTTAATATCATATTTTGCCAGATATATTCGCACATAAACGGTATAACCGGAGCCATTACCATTGTTAGTGTTTTTACAGTATAATATAACGAATTGTACGCATTCGATTTGTCCGTATCGAATATATCCTTCCAAAACCGCCTGCGGTTAGCTCTTACATACCAATTTGAAATATCGTCAACGCAAAGCTCAAATTCGCGAATAAGCTCACAAAGATTATATTTATTGTAATGTTCGGTCGATTTTTCCACAAAATCGTTAACTCTGGCAGTTAACCAAATATCCATGATATTATCGCTTTGCACATTCGTTATGGCGGGTTTGTCTATTTCTGCATAAGTTACAAAAAATGTGTAAATATTCCAAAAACCTAAAAGCCTTCTGCGTGCAAATTCACCAAGGCTTAAACCGAAACGCACATCGCCGGATGTTGGAGCACCGGCAAATAAATAACGAATAGCATCCGAGCCGATTTTTTCTGCCGCTTCGTCGAAAGGAATCATGTATCCGGTTTTAGAAAACTTAGACCCATCCTCCGCCAACACCCAATTGTTAGTCATAACTCTTTCATACGGTGCGCGCCCGGTTATGGCAACGCTCATAAAAAGCTGCGAATAGAACCATAAACGCACCTGTTCCTGCATTTCTATAACCCATTCCGCCGGAAAATTTTTTTCCCACGCAACTTTGTCGGTAAAATAACCAAGAGTTGAAAACGGTACGATTCCCGCGTCCAGCCAAACGTCTCCCACTTCCGGAACGCGTTCAACCTCAGCTCCGCAACCAGGGCATATAATTTTAATTTCATCTATCCACGGACGGTGCATTTCATGCGGGAAACCGTCATTTTTTCCGCTTAAATCCAATAACTCCTCTTTTGAACCAACTACCGTGAGCTTACCGCAATTCTTGCAAGGATAAAAAGGAAGCGGTAAACCGTAAAAACGCTTTCTTGAAATATTCCAATCTCCCATATTTGTAAGCCAGTCATGCATTCGTTTTCCGATAAAAGCAGGCTCCCATTTAACGGATTCGGCGGCTTTTATGAGTTTTGGTCTTATTTCATCAGTTTTTATATACCACTCTTTAACAAGACGGAACAACACCTCTGTTTTACAACGCCAACATACGGGATAACTATGTGTACAGTTATGGGTTTTATACAATTTTCCTTGTTCTTGTAATTTTACAAAAACTGCTTCTGCTGCTTGTGAAGCGGGTTTACCGCTTAGAAAATCAAATTCTTCGGTAAATACGCCGTTTTCGTCTATTGGGCATATTTCGGTTAAAGCATATTTTTTACCAAGCTCGTAATCCTGCGCTCCGCAGCCAGGTGCAATATGAACTATACCGCTACCTTCCGACGCATCCACGTCCTCCCACGGTATTATTTTGTGGGTTAACCCCTGTTGAACTGGAAGAAACGGAAAAAATGTTTCGTATTCAAGACCTGTTAACTCACTGCCTTTTATTATTTTTAACACTTGTATGTTACCTTCCAAAACTTTTAACATACTTTTTGCCAAAACCAAAGGGCGATTGTACCCGCATTCAACAAACGCATAATCCAGTTCGGGGTTTACAGCTAAAGCAGTATTTGCGGCAAGAGTCCACGGAGTTGTTGTCCAAACAAGCAAATCAAAATCCTTGTTTATAACTTTTGCTTTTACAAAAACCGCTGTATGGGTAATTTCAACGTGCGAACCGGACATTTCATGCTCAGATAAGGATGTGCCGCAGCGCGGACACCACGGCATAGGCCGGTTTGCCTTTATTATCCAATTATTATCGTGGCATATTTTTAAAAAATGCCAAATGGCTGAAATGTTTTCGTCAGTATGTGTAAAATAAGAATTATTCCAATCCATCCACTGCCCAAGACGTTTGGACTGAGTTTCAATAATTTTTGAAAAACGTGTGATTCGCTCAACACATTTTTTTGTAAAGTTATCCATTCCATAAGCTTCGATATCTTTTTTATCTTTAAATCCCAATTCTTTTTCAACTTCCACTTCAACCCACAATCCCTGTGTGTCAAAACCGTTGCGGTAAAGGCAATCGTAACCGTTCATTGCTTTATAGCGCAGAATTATATCTTTAACACTCCTGCCCCAAGCATGGTGGATACCCATTGAATTGTTTGCCGTAATTGGTAGTCTAAAAAACGAAATAGTTTTTTTCCTTTATTCTTTTCGCGCAGCATTTCAAAGCATTGCTGCGATTCCCAGAATTTAAGAACATTGTGTTCCATTTCAATAAAATTAAATTTTGATTCCATAATTAATAATCTCCCTTTCAGTTTTAAATTAATCGGCTGAAAGGCGGATGATTATACTGGCTATGACCATAGCCCAAACACCTCCTTTTAAGCAGGGCAAATAAAAAAGCTCCCGCCCCACGCGTGAAATTACGCATGGGACGAGAGCATGAATATAAACCCAAGCTGCCGTTGTACCACCCAATTAACACCATACAATCATATGCGTTCCCAATAACGGGGGAAATCCGTCGGAATTTACTTAGCGTAAAGCTTTCAATCCGAGGCTCGGGAGTGATATTCAATCGGCTTTAAATTTACCGGGCTTACACCATCCCCGGCTCGCTGTGAAGTTAAATACCGTTTACTTATCTCCGTCTCAGCCTTTATTAATTAACAACGTTAATATAATTATATGTTAAAGCTTTAAAAAGTCAATATATGTTTAAAATTTTAGATTATTAAATGTCACATGGCAAGAAATATGAAATGATTTGCCTTACGGCAAGGAAAATGGAATAGAAAAACAAGGAAAAAGCAAAGGAAAATTAATTTCCAACTGCTCTATTTATTTGACAACAGTTAGGTTGCAATGATATACTTTGACAAGTAAAATACCTATTATATGATAAATTTATGAGGGGGAAACGTAATTGAAGAATATAAAAATCAGAAGTAAGATTTTAATGAGTTTTGCTGTTGTAATTATATTATCTTCTCTAATGGCAAGTGTTTCAATATTCAATTTAAGCAAGGTTGATAAAAGCTATACTGATTTATTGGATTGGCCGACAGACAGAATGAAAATAATGATTGAAGCACAAACGGATATAATGTCTGTACGCAGAATTTGTTCGGTTATTGGATTATATTCGGGACAACCTGATATGGTGGAAAAATATCAAAATGATATGTCAAATGCCATTAACGAGCTTATAGAAACACTATCAAGGTACGAAAATTCCGTTTCAAATGATAATATTACGCTTACACAGTCGGGACGGGATGAAAGAATTAAAGCAATCCAAGAAATAAAAACACTGATAAAAAATTACCAAAACGGACGAGCTATGGATATGTATAATGCCGCAAAATCGGGTAATCAGGAATTGGTGTATCAGATTGCTTTAGACGCCGGTGCTGAGGGAATGGTAATTTCTAACGAAATTGACGAGCTTACAAAATCAGCGATTGAAATAATGAATACTATGAACGATGAAGGAACTATAATGTCAAATCAATCGATGATATTAACTTCTGTTTTATCGTTTGTAATTATTATCATATCTATAATCGGCGCTTTAATAATCTCCGATTTAATAACAAAACCGATTAATGCGTTGGTTATGGTTGCGGACGATGTTTCAAAGGGTAACCTTAATGTAAATATAGACACATCACGCGGTGACGAAACAGGCAAGCTTTCGCGAAGTATTTCCGAAATGGTCAAATCCGTCAACAATATTGTAACAGATATAGATGATATGTATAAAAAACATGAAGACGGAAAAATGAGCGATAGGATTAATGAAACAAATTACGCGGGAGCGTATAGGGATGTTGCAGCAGGCATTAATATGATGATTAATTCATATGTTGATATGCTTAATGATATATTTAATGTGCTTAATTCATTTGGAGAAGGTATTTTTGAAACTCGTCTTAAAAAATACAAGGGTGAAAAATCTGTTGCAAATCAACAAATGGAGACATTTAGAACAAACATTAAAATGATTGTTACGGAAATTGATTCTGTTGCCAGCGCTGGTTCTAAAGGACAGCTTTCAAAACGTGCGGAAACCGATAAGTTTAAAGGTTCGTGGAAGGAAATCTTAAACGGGCTTAACAGCGTTATGGATGCGGTTATACAACCAATCTCCGAAATGCAGGAAGTTATGAATCAAATGTCCGAAGGTAAATTTGATGTTTCGGTAAAAGGAAATTATGAAGGTGATTTTGCTCAGATTAAGAATGCACTTAACAGAACAATTACATTCATTTCCAGTTATATAAAAGAAATTACAGAAATTTTAGGGCATATGGCAGATGGTGATTTAACTCCTTATATTAACCGTGAATATGTAGGGCAGTTTGGATATATTAAGAATTCAATAAATTCTATCCTTGATTCGCTTAATAAAACAATGTCTGAAATTACAAACGCTTCGGAACAGGTACTTGCCGGAGCAAAACAGATATCCGAATCATCCATGAACCTTGCGGAGGGTGCGTCTGAACAAGCAAGTGCAATCGAAGAGCTTACCGCAACAGTTGATACTATAAACGCTCAAACACATATAAACGCTGAAAGCGCTAATAATGCAAATTCACTGTCGCAGACGTCTAACCAAAACGCTCAAAGCGGAAACGAGCAAATGCAAAATATGCTTGCAGCAATGGAAAGCATTAAAGCGTCCTCACAGAATATTTCTAAGATTATTAAAACTATTGAGGATATTTCGTTCCAGACTAATCTTTTAGCGTTAAACGCAGCGGTTGAAGCGGCAAGAGCGGGTGAGCACGGCAAGGGCTTTGCTGTTGTTGCCGAGGAAGTACGCAGCCTTGCATCCAGAAGCCAAACCGCAGCAAGCGAAACAACCGATTTAATTGAAGATTCTATTGAAAAAGTCAGCGGCGGTACGCAAATTGCGGAAGCAACGGCAAGTTCGCTTAATATTATTGTTGAAAATGCAAATCAAGTATCTGAAATTATTTCAAATATAACTATAGCGTCTAACGCTCAAGCGGAAGCTATTTCTCAAGTTAGCATAGGGCTTGAACAAATTTCTCAGGTTATTCAAAAAAATTCTTCAACCTCAGAGGAATCTGCCGCTGCCGCACAGGAATTAAATTCACAAGCTGAAATTTTACAACAGATGGTAGGTTTCTTTAAATTAAGTTAGTTTAGAGAAGTTTAACTTCGGTATATAAGGTTAATTTTATTAAGTGAAAATGAACTTGGTAAAAATCTTGCGTATTAATTGCAAAATTTTTACCAAGTTTTTTATTGTTTAATTATCGGTGATTAACGTTTTTATATACTAATTTAGACCGCAGCTTTTCTGAGGTTGTTAATAATATAAATAAAATTATTTTTTGCATTGGCGAGAACGAACGAGTATAATGCATAGGTTATATATTTTTTTAGTATTAATTATAGGGGTGAAATAATGGATTATAAGAATACACATTTAAACTTTTTACAGGATGACTGTATAAGTGAGTTTGGACAGGAAAACGGAATAAAAATATACAATCAGGCATGTGAACTTTTAACTTCTATGTTAGCAGATGTTGATTATCGGAACAATGAAAGCATAAAAATACATATAGTTAAAAATATGTTTCCTACAATAGCTTATTATTTAACTTTACAGAGTCATGGTTATTCAAAGGATGAAGCATATAGCTTAACATTAAATGAAACTCAAAAAGCTGCTAATATACAGAAAAAAAAGAATGAAGCTATTGCCAAACTACCATTTGCCTATAAGATATTTAAAGTTTCTATTAAAAGCATCATGAAAAAAATGTATCCCATTGAAGGATGGGAAACTGAGTGGGTAAGATTAGATAATAATGAAATACATATGAATTTTAAAAGATGTATTTATCTGGAGTTAACCAATAAGTATGGATGCCCTGAATTATGTACTGTTTTTTGTAAAAATGATACTATTACTTTTGCGGGATACGAGCCTAAAATTCGCTTTGAGCGAAATGGAACATTGGCTGACGGAGATGCTTGTTGTGATTTTCATTTTAAACCTGGGAAGTGATGCAGGAATTTTGTAAGTAAGATAAGTAAATTAATATTTTATATTTTCGGAGGGGCAAATAATGGTTAAAAAGAAAACAGGTGCATGCGAATACCTTTATTTGGGATTATATGCTTTTGCGGGATTCGGGTTTGAAATCTTGCTATCAATGATATTACCAAGTATCTTTGGAGTTCAAAGTTCGGAATATACAACATTACAACAGTGTATTTATTGGATGCTTACTTGTGTTTTATGGGGTACGGTGAGTGTATTTTTAATAATCTTATCGAAAAAGAAATATTCTTTTGACTTATTGGCACATAGTGAAACACCTATGCTATAATGTTCATATTATAAGTACAATACTGAGCATGGCTCGAAAAGGTTTTGTGTCGTAAATATCGAAATTATTTATAACATGACATCGATAAATTTTTATTTAGCATAGAAGGATTACGCTGATTTGGTGTAACTGAGTTTTATTTTTACAAGGGAGTGCTCTTTTTGAGCACTCCTTTTAAAAATAATTAGACAAAATAAAAAACATGTAGTATATTTCACATAGACAATATATTGACCATAAATCGAGGAGATGAGAAAGATTAAAATGTCTAATACTTATGAGATGTTTTTGTGGACACAAATTTACGCAACACTGTTTTCTTTATCAAACAAGCTTCAAATTAATGGCGACCAATATATTGAAGGTTTAACATCCAGACAGTTAATGACCATGATTGCTATTATACATTTACCAAAAGACCAAACATCTCTCAATAATATTGCACGGAAAATGGGAACTTCGAAGCAAAATGTTAAGCAGTTGATTACGGCTTTGGAAAAGAAAGGATATGTTATTACTCTGCACAGCAATACAGATAAACGTGCGTATATTATTGAAATTACAGAACAAGGTAAAGAAACGTTTATTAAGTGCAGTGAGAGAGGGGATGTCCTTTTTTGCAGAATTGTTCAAAGACTTCGCAACAGACGAATTAAAAACCTTTTGGAGTTATTTGAAAAAGCTATATCGATATGATGGTGAGGAACAGGACGGCTTTGAAGAAAACGCAACACTCAATTAATTTAAAAAAATCAATTATTAATATTTAGAAAAATAAAAAAATGAATGGAATGGGAAACTAATATGAAAAATAAATCTATAAAACAAGGAACTGAGAAAATGCAATTTACTCGAATAAAAAAAGATAGAAGAATTTTTTATTATTATCTTATCACGTATTTTTTGACAGGAATATTATTTTTAATTGCCACACAACTTACACCAATTATTGAGTTGCCGCTCTATTTATTTGCTCCGGCTATCGTCGCCTTAATTATGATAAGAATTATTGAAAAAAGAAACGGTATAAACAATCTTTTTAAAAGATTTGTTCCTAGAAAGGAAATTATTTCGTGGCTTTTTATTTCAGTTGCTCTATCTGTTTTAATAAGTTTTGCTTGTGATATTGTTCTAAAATTAATAACGGAAACGCCAATAAATTATAGTGTAAGTGCTAATTCTATAACCGTAAGCACCATACTAATTGTTTTTATTGGAGCATTGGGTGAAGAACTTGGTTGGCGCGGTTATTTGCTCCCTCTGCTTTCGCACAAATACAGCAATTTGATTAGCAGTTTGATTATTGGAGTTTTATGGGGAATCTGGCATGCTGGGGATTACGGAGAGGGTATTGGATTTTTATTATTCATAATCAGTACGATTGAATTTTCTATTATGATAACTTGGCTGTATAGTAAAAGCAACAAAAACTGGCTTACATCGTTTTTATTTCATGGCTTTTTCAACTTGAGTAATTTATATAATGGCACACAAATTAATTTGAAATTTCGTATTGTATCTGTTTTTATATATGCTATACCTGTAATATTGCTGCTTGTTTTTTCGACAGTTTTTAAAAATAAAGCGGATAAGTCATTTTTTGATAAAGCATAAAAAAGCCGCCGTTATTACAAACGGCGGCTTTTTTATGCTTTATAGCTATTGTAACTCAAGTTGTTGACTTCTTAAGTAATTCATTATAGTATTAAGAAAATATTTAGAAATAATTTAATGTTTTCGCCCCGGCGGCTAATGATTACAAGGAGGAAACTTATGAAATTTGGTTTTTTTGACGATAAAGCCCGCGAATATTGCATCACACAACCGGATACCCCTTACCCGTGGATTAATTACTTAGGTAGTCAGGACTTTTTTGGTATTTTTTCAAATACCGCGGGAGGTTACTGTTTTTATAAGGACGCGCGTATGCTGAGGTTAACACGGTATCGTTACAACAATGTACCAACGGACGCAGGCGGAAGATACTTTTATATAAATGACGGCGGTGAGGTTTGGAATCCGTCTTGGCAGCCTTGCAAAACGCCTCTTGATTCATATGAATGCAGGCATGGGCTTGGTTATTCAAAAATAACCTCCGAACGCAAAGGGCTTTGCGTCGAGCATACGGCGTTTGTTCCGTTAAATCAAACCTGCGAGGTGCACCGTCTTGTTTTTACCAACAATTCAAATGTAAAAAAAGATTTTACCTTATTTTCATTTGTAGAATTTTGCCTTTGGAACGCTAATGACGACAGCACTAATTTTCAACGTAATTTTTCCATAGGTGAGGTAGAGATTGTAGATTCGGCAATATATCATAAAACCGAATACCGTGAGAGAAGAAACCATTATGCGGTTTTTGCGGCAAATAGAAAAGCAGATGGATTTGATACGGACAGAGAAAGTTTTATTGGTTTGTACAACGGTTTTGATTCTCCAAGTGTGGTTTTAGAAAACAAATCTAAAAATTCGGTTGCGTCGGGTTGGGCGCCTATAGGTTCGCACAGCTTTAATTTAAGCCTTATGCCGGGTGAAAGCACATCCGTTATTTTTGTTCTTGGATATTGTGAAAATCCGGACAACGAAAAATTTGAAAGCTTAGGCGTGATTAATAAAGCACCGGCTAAAGCTTTACTTGAAAGTTTTAAAACAGACGAGCAAGTTGACACATTTTTAAAAGAACTTGCGGATTATTGGGAAACCCTGCTTTCAAGCTATCGTTTATCCTGCGAAAACGAAAAATTATCAAGAATGGTTAACATATGGAATCAATATCAATGCATGGTTACGTTTAATATGTCGCGTTCCGCTTCTTACTTTGAGTCAGGTATTGGCAGGGGTATGGGCTTTAGGGATTCTAATCAGGATTTGCTTGGCTTTGTTCATCTTATTCCCGACCGCGCGCGTACGCGTATTTTAGATATTGCCGCCACTCAGTTTCCGGACGGTTCGGCTTATCATCAATATCAGCCGCTTACTAAAAAAGGAAACGCGGATATCGGCACAGGCTTTAACGACGACCCGTTATGGCTTATAGTTGGGGTTGCGGCATATATAAAGGAAACCGGAGATTATAGTATTTTGGATGAGCAAGTTCCGTTTGATTTGGAAAAAGGTTCAGAAAGCTCATTATTTGAGCATTTAAACCGCTCCTTTGATTATACTACAACTCATCTTGGCCCTCACGGATTGCCGCTTATAGGCCGCGCCGATTGGAACGACTGTCTTAATCTTAACTGTTTTTCAGAAACTCCGGGCGAAAGTTTTCAAACAACAGCAAATTTTGAATCCGGTGTTGCAGAATCTGTACTTATAGCAGGGATATTCTTATTTACCGCTCCGGATTATATTAAGCTTTGCCGTTACAGAGGTGAGGAGGAAAGGGCGTTAAAAGCCGAAAACGCAGTTAACGCGATGAAAAAGGCTGTAGACGAAAGCGGTTGGGACGGCGATTGGTTTATTCGCGCGTACGACGCTTTTGGTAAAAAAATCGGAAGCCGTGAATGTGAAGAAGGACAAATATTTATAGAACCGCAAGGTTTTTGCGTTATGGCGGGAGTTGGAACTGATGACGGACGCGCGCAAAAAGCCCTTGACAGCGTTAAGGAGAAGCTTGATACAAAGTACGGCATTGTTTTACAGCAGCCGCCTTATCTTACATACCATAAGGAGCTTGGCGAAATATCCAGTTATCCGCCCGGATACAAGGAAAATGCCGGAATTTTCTGCCATAATAATCCGTGGGTATCTATTGCGGAATGCGTTATTGGACGCGGCGCAAGAGCTTTTGAGGTATATTCTAAAATTTGCCCTGCGTTTTTGGAAGATATAAGTGAAATTCACCGTACTGAGCCGTATGTATATTCTCAAATGATTGCGGGTAAAGACGCGCCGCGTCACGGCGAAGCTAAAAATTCGTGGCTTACAGGAACGGCAGCATGGACATTTGTTAATGTTTCGCAGTATATATTAGGCATTATCCCGGATTTTGACGGGCTTGTGATAAATCCGTGTATTCCTCCTGAAATTAAATCTTACAAGGTGGAGCGTACATTTAGAGGTAAAAAGTTTATAATTAGTGTGGATAATTCGGCGGGTGTTGAAAAGGGTGTTAAATCGGTTACTGTAAATGGTAAAGCTGTAAGTGGTGGAGATTATGCCGGATAACGACGTAACTTATGTTGATGTTGTAATGGGAAATTAAAAAGATTAACTCGTAAAATT
>JALQSN010000134.1:0-113612 GCA_023690525.1 Holotrichia oblita | reverse complement strand
CCCTTTAAACTATTAAGAAATTGAATTTGTTCAGAATATAAACGATTTAAAAAATTCGATAAACCGGTTCGGCGACCAGTTCATCGAACTTATTTTATTATAGCACAAAATAGTACAGGCGGTAAAGTAAATAACATAAGGTCTGTGGTCATTACGTAACAATGACCACAGACCTCAAGATAACTCTTCTTGCGTCTTCCAACACTACCGCCACGGCTCATACCGCCGCCGCCGCTACGGTTACCACCGCCACCGCCAAAGCTGCCGCCACGATTACCACCGCCGCCAAAGCCGCCGCTACGGTTACTGCTGCCACCAAACATACCGCCGCCGCTTCTGCCTACAGAACCGCCACGGCTTGATCCACCGCCACCGCTTCTGTTATTGGATAGGGGAGGTGGTGGCGAGGGGGTGTGAGAGGCCGAGCCGCCCCATCTGCCGCCGCTCATTGGCGGGGGAGGTGGGGGATTGTGGTGATGATGCGGGGGGTGATGTTTGTGCCTGTGGCCACCCCACCACCATATACTTCTTCGGGGAGGTGGATAATATCCACCTCCGCCATGATAGCGCCGCCGATTTCCCAGCGAGCTTAGTATGATAATAACAACAAAGAAGAATAAAATCCAAGCAAACATATTGATGCCTCCTTCGCTACGGGATTCCTGTTGATGTGAGGTAACCTGCTGGGGAGTATTGTTATATTCATAATTTTGATTGACGGAGGTATTTGGCTGATCCGTTTTTTTTACATAGTTTGGATTATAGGCAAAGCTATAACCATAGATTTTACTCAGCTTGCTAACGATCGCGTCAAAAGTCTTTTTTACACCGGCGTCATATTGTGCCACTGCAAAATCCGGCTCAAGATATTCATTCAGAATCGCGTCTAAATCACTGGAAGGGAATGTTCGTTCTAGGCCATATCCCTGCAATGCTCGGTAATCGTCATCCATAATATACAATACCAACAGTACGCCATTGTTTTTGTCTGAAGAACCAATTCCCCAGGCGTTATACATATCATCAATATAATTTTCAATAGTTGCCCCGTCTGTAAAATTAACGGTGGAAACGACAACTTGTGCACCTGTGGCATCATAAAGCTGATCGTTGATATTGATGATATAATTGATCGTCTCTTGGCTTAATACTTCCGCGTAGTCGTTGGCGTAAAATATGTCATATGGTTCGGGAACAGCAGCGTAGGCTGTTTTTGCCATAGGAAAGGCTACAGCGACAACGATTACGGCACACAGAATGGTCAAAAGCTCCCTTGCCTTTCTCAATGTAACATTCATTCAAATCACCCCTTCTCTGTAATATAGCAGTCTGCCTTGATATTTCAAGAAAGGCAAACCGCGACAATTCCCCGGTTTTAAAAAAGGGAATTATTTTAACAACTAAAAAACCATTATTTTACAGCATAATATTCGAGTGGCGTAATCCCTGTCAGCCGTCCAAATATATTTGCCGGGAACTGGCTGAGCTTTTTGTTGAACTCCTGCGCCTTTTCATTATATCCGCTGTTCAGGATTCGATCATCCTGAGCCGTCATATCAGTATAAACCGATTGTACCGCCTTGGCTTCATTCGGCTTCATATTGGGAAACTGAGCAGAAAATTTTGTGAATAGCTCCACAGTGATTTTATTCAGTGACTCATTTGCAGCATATTTTGCATAAGGTGTTTTTGCCTTCGAAAGCGTGTCAATGGCTTTTGACAGCGCGTCTGTATCCTCTTGATTCAAGTACCGTTCGGACATTAACACCAGGTTGCTTGCATAACCGGTCTTGGTTTCGATATCATCGTTGACAGACACAATGTTTGTACCCTCCAACGTTGGGCTGCCCCAAAATAAAACCTCTGCTTCCCGTCTGAAAGCGTTTAGAGATTTCCATGTGCCAAAGAGCGTGGCCAAGACGATGATCACGATCATTACAACTTTCGCTAATTTTCTGTTATATAAAAACCCCAGGTTCTGATCCATATTCATCAATCCTTGTTATGTGACGTTAGAAAATCGCTGGTAGAAACAAGAATAGCAGGGTGGGGTAGGGCAGAGTAGGGCAAAAACAGCCTTTTCTGCCGCAATATTTTTTATCAGCGATTTCTCATGGAAGCTGCGGAATCAAAATTCATTCCTTATCTCTGTTCGTGGGCTCCTCTTTTTTTGCAAGTCCCTCTTCTGCTAAAAGTGTTTCCAGAACCTGTATGTCGGTACGGATATCAAAGGTCTTGTCATACAAGAGATTGTCCAACTGTTTTGTAAATACACCGACCATGGATTGCACAGCGGTTTTGATCTTCTCTTTTGCGTCCTCTACATTTTTGCCGCTGGTGCGGATATCGTCGATATCGTCGTAAGCCCTCAGCAGCTTGAGCGTCTCGGGAAAATAATAGTCGTTAAATCTGCGGATATTTGAAACACTTTGCGGATTTTTGGAGATATAATCATAAATCTCCTCACCAATATGAAATATTTTATTGATGGCCTCGCGCAATTCCTGCTGATCTATCCGATCGCGGATTACCAGCAAATCGTCCAACATTTGCTTACCTTTGGAAATCACTCCATCAGCTGTTTTGTTGCCGCTCTTGGCAAAATCAACTTCCTCGACAAAGATTGTCTTGGTAGGAATAAATTTTGACAAAACCAGATAGAAAATGATGGATAGAGCGGAAGCAATCACAAAGTCTGTCAGCCGATATAGCTGAAAAAATAAACTGTAAATCAGCCAAACAACCCCCACGCCATACAGCGGAAGAGCAGGTTTTAGTTTAATTTCTTTCCCTGCCATGCCATAACCCCCTTAAACAATAATACTACATATTTTTTTTAAGAATAGCCTTTCTGAGAATGTTTTTAAATACATCTACACTTTTGTCCACATATTCTATGATTTTCAAGTTGTAGATATCACTATAATCAGCAGGATTTTTTGTATCCGTAAGGCTGTTAATTTCTTTCAGTACACCTTCGTATGATTTGAAGGCAATCGAATAGGAAATGTTGTTTTGCCATTGTTTCAGGTCAACGGACTGACTTTTGTCGGCAGCGCTAGAATCTAACCGGCTGAAGGCGTTGACATACCGTTTAAATGCCATCCATTTTTCGTAATGTTCCTGGCCGCTTTTTGTTCTGTTACTCAAACCTTTGGAATATATGTTTAAGACTACGCCCAGAACAAAGAATAAAAAATAAGAAGGCCTATCAAATGCATAGGCCAAAAGGATGCCAGCCAACGCATATATCGAACCGAGTACTTTGCCAATCCGCTTGACGGTTTTATTATTTACAAAAAAATTATATTCCTCCGACTGTTCTCGTACCAAATTGATCCAATGTTCATATTTTTCAACAAATAATTCTGCTTTTTGCTTATCTTCTGCAATGGATTCAAATTTGCCATAAACACCCAAGCAGTCGTCTTTTCCGAGAAGCCATTCTATGAGGAATTGTTCATGCCGTAATATCTGGGAAGAGTCATAGCTTTCGGTGCGGCCGATTATTATACTGCCTTTTTTATCCTCGCTGATATATACGTATCCTTTATGCCAAATGTTTGCAAAATCTGCAATCAAAGCATAAAAATCCAACTTGCCATAAGTCATCAGAAAGCATGCTATGGAAGGAGAATAATCATAAGGAGGTTTTTCATAGTATGCTTCTTTGTATGTGACAGAATAATCCTTATCATGTCGGATATATAAGACCAAAAAACTGACAGCCCACACCGCCAAAAGCCCAATCAAAAGTGGAGTAGTAATAATTCCTCTGATCCTGTTCCCGCTGCCGTAAAAAATCGTGTTCAAATCTAAGAATAATACAGGCAGTAAGGAAATGAAAAATAAAACTATGAGTGCAATCATCCGTTTATTCTTTTTTTTCACTATTTCACCTCTTTGAAATATAACTCCATTATAAATTCAGAGCAACTTTTATAATAGTAATAACTAATTGTCAATTAGAAATGACGAAATAATTAAAGGGCAAACTTTTCTAAATGCGCAACGTTCAAGGCGCGTTTAGAAAAGTTTAGCATTTTATCATTAATAACTCTAAAGTACTTCGGACTAAGAATAGCGCTAGTAAACGAAGTTATTATATCGCATAAATCCAAACTGCACAATAACGATTTTGTGAGATCATTAAAATCTGCCTGTATTTAGAATGGTACAGGTTGAATTTGCAAGGAATTCATTATATAATAATATAATATAGATTATCTTTGCCAAATGAATTTAAAATTTTTCACCAAATTCTGAATAAAATCGAAGAGACTTCAACTGGATTCTTGAGAAGTTGATATTTATTTTCAAACTAAAAAACGACGGTGATATAACAAAATTGCTATAAAAATAAAAACCTTGGAGTGTTGATCCAAACCCAGCTTCTTTTCTTTCAAGAAAAGAAGCAAAAGAACTTTAACAAAAACGCATCAACAAATCTGGCACACTGCCAAAACAACAGACAGGAGATTCGGATGGAAGAAGCAGTAATTGTAATTATGTTGAAAAATGAATCTAGTGGTTTTTTAGAAAAAGAGCTGGGTAGCTACAGAATTGATCGAAATGAGAACCTGATTGTGAATATCTATACACAAAAGGAAAAAAATAAGGATAGTTATATCGCTTTTATGAAGTTGACGACGGACAGAGACACAGAGGATTGGGAATTTGAGGCCGTCTATGATTACTATGATCTTAAAATTTATACAGGGCACACACTGATGGCGTCTGAAATAGAGGGCTGCTTCAATCCAACTTGGGAACTGCAATTTGAGTTTGCAATAGACAATCATCAAGAAATGGAAAAGAAAATCAATTTTCTTCTAACACTGCACGCGCAGGAATTAAATGAAGTATATGCTGAGATACAAGACAAGGCTGAGGAATATCAATCGTAAGCATATGCCAAAAATTAATGGGAAGGAAGGAATGCCCATGATATGCAAAAGATGTAAAACTGCACAGCCGGAGAGTTCTAAGATTTGCCCTTACTGTAGTGCCAGGTTAAAAACAAATAATATTGTTAGAAAAACCATGGGATTGATAACAATTATCACGGCATTTACGCTCAGTGGATTGTATTTATACTACAAGCCGGAGTTTTTGGAGTTGAATAAAGTGGCAATCAGCGCTGAAATCAAAGATGGAGAATCATATCAGAGGGAAGAAAACACGGAAAATATGAAATCTGAGGACATTAACAGCCTATCACAACCTGAAACCGGATCTGTTCAGCAGGCAAAGGGAATAGATACTGTTTTTGAAATACTGGAGCAGGTATATTCTGCGGCAAACCAATACTTGTTAGCAAATAAAGTATCAGTTAATTTTGTTACTAATGGCGGTTTTTTGTATGACCATGATACAAAAGCTTATGTTAAAACCGAAGATTTGATAACCAGTAGGTTTTTGGATACTAAATATACACGGAAAGATCTCCTTTTATTTTATTTGTATACCGATAGCTTTGATGTTTTTTCCGAGATACACTTCACCCATTCTAGCGAACTTCAACTTTTTGCGGGGATAGAAACGTCTGATGGTATCGCTCTTTATTCTGCCGGGCAAAGCGGCGTGTTGTTCAGGGAACACTATAACCAGCTTGTGAAAGGCTATGGTATAGAGCATGGCGATGTCAAACGCCCGTCCTCTAAATCGTCGCAATATCATAATATTGTCAATACTGTTTTATCTTATGATTTTATTACTGAAGGGATTAATGTACGGTATCTGGCGGTAGATGAGAAATACGCGTTTATCGTAATCGCAAAAGAATCCAACCCTAATCGGTTGTATAGTTATGCCTTGAAGAACAACAAAGGCGCTTATGGTGTAATTGTTTCGGAAATGGAGGATGCACCGCTGTTCCCCTCAAGAGTAAATGCTCAGGCGGTTGATATGAATCTGGATCTACTGCCGTCTTATGACCCGTATAAGGCAAATAAAGAACCAAAACAGGATTATGCGGTAATGTTGAAACAATTTGCCGAGGACAACGTTTTAGAGCTTTCGGCTGTCGATATTCAATATCTGTGTGGTTCAGGCAGGTTTGTGTATTTTTCGACAAAAATATCCGGTGATTATATGGCAATATATGACAACGGTGCTACGACATGGGTATTTGTTCCTGTGGAAGATTGGAAACAGGCTGAAAGTATCCTGCTAGAGCATGATCCAAATCCACCACTATACATTATTCCACAGGCGTAATTTGCGCCAAGGAGAAAATATTACTGAATTATTGCGGTAAATATGTCTTTTAGAGCAATTTCAGAATTTTAACGGAATAACGCTGAAGTTCATCCGTCTGAAATTCGAAATTGCTCTAAGCTAGGAATTACAGATGCAGGCTAAAATAACTAGCACAGCGGCTTGTGCGCGAGGAGCATTCGAATGGAAAATTCATTATCTGTCATCAAAAACATGATTTATAATATAGAAAAGATTATTGTCGGCAAGCGTCAAGCGATCGAATTGTGTATGGCGACTTTTCTCTGCAAAGGTCATATTCTGATTGAGGATGTGCCTGGCGTGGGGAAAACCAGTCTTGCCTCCGCGCTGGCAAAATCAGTAAATTGTTCATTCAAACGGATTCAGTTTACACCCGATATTATGCCTTCGGATATCACAGGCTTTTCCGTATATAATCCAAAAACAGGAGAGATGGAATACAATTCGGGAGCAATCCTGCATCAAGTCATTTTGGCGGACGAGATCAACAGAACGTCACCCAAAACCCAGTCTAGCTTGCTGGAGGCCATGGAGGAACGGCAGGTTACAGTAGATGGACGTACATATCAGATTGACGAGCCCTTTATTGTG
This sequence comes from Holotrichia oblita, assembly GCA_023690525.1. Classification (NCBI taxonomy): domain Eukaryota; kingdom Metazoa; phylum Arthropoda; class Insecta; order Coleoptera; family Scarabaeidae; genus Holotrichia; species Holotrichia oblita. The sequence continues at coordinate 106,781 of JALQSN010000134.1, read as the reverse complement.
ATTGCGACGCAAAATCCGATCGAATATCTGGGCACATATCCTCTGCCTGAGGCGCAGATGGATCGGTTTTTTATGAGAATATCCCTGGGGTATCCCACAAGAGCCGAGGAAATGAAAATGGTAGCACGGTTTAGAGGGGAAAACCCAATGACTGATATAAAGCCAGTAGCAACAGGCGCGGATGTTTTGGGTCTGCAAAAGCAGGTCACAGAAATATATGTGAGTACGCAGGTCAACGAATATATTGTGAACTTGGTACGCTCCACCAGAGAGCATGAGCTAGTCGCGCTTGGCGCAAGTCCAAGGGCTTCGATTCATCTGTACAAAGCAGCACAGGCATGGGCCTTTTATTGTGGCAGAACTTTTGTATTGCCTGATGACGTGATCAAAATGATTCATCATGTGCTGGAGCACAGGATCATTATCCGACAGGAAGGCAAGATGAAAAAGATAACGGCTTATGACATCATTGAAGAGATTCTTCAAAAAACTGCGGTGCCTGTCGTATGATAAAATCCAGGTTGACATATCTGCTTTCCCTTGCCGTATCTATTGGATTTGTACTTTTTTATGGCACAAAAATGGCATATATGTTTTTGTATGCAGTGTTGTTGGTGACTTTACTTTCATTTCTGCTGCTTCTACTTGCGCCGCTGGTAATCAGCATCAAGCAGAGTTGCAATGCTTCAACGGTTTGGAAAGGGGAAGAACTCCATTTTTATACAGAGATAACAAATAAAAGTTTTTTTATATACCCCCGAATTAAATTTATTTTTTTTGATAGCGGACCTGTCAGCTATATAAGTGAACCGTCTGGAGGATTTGGTATCACAAAGCATTTGTTGAGGTTTCCTTACCGCGGTGTATATGAGATTGGCGTTCAACGGCTGGTAATTACTGACTTTTTGGGTTTATTTACTATTCAATGTAAAAATAACAACAAAATACAAATTACAGTTTTGCCCGAAATAGAGCATTTTGACTTGCTACCGCTAAAAAACGAGTTATTGAACACAGCCCCTTCTAATTTTGATTTTTTTCAAGACCCCTATGCGGATATCTCCCATGTAAACAAATACCAGCCCTCCGACGATGTCAAAAGGATTCACTGGAAGTTGTCGGCCAAGAAAAATGAGCTTGTGGTTAAGAGCTTTCAGGCCACAGCCTTGCATAAGATCATGGTTTTTTTGGATATCCAAGACAGTGAACTAGGCGGATTTAAAAAGCTGGCGTTTGAGGATCGAATTGTCTGCAAAGCAGCCTCTGTGATTGATTATTGTGTAAACCAGTATATGCCTGTGGAACTGGTCTTTGGCGAGCAATCCCACGATAGGCTGTATATTCGAAGCATGGAAGAAACCGAGCAGGTATATTTTTTGCTGGCCGAAATTGAGTTTATAGAGCGCTTTTCCATGTGTAGTGCGGTTGCCGGGGCGTTGCAGGAGGAAAACGGGTTTCTCAATATTATTCTATTGATTCATTCGATCAATTTTGTGTTGTTCGAAGCGATTCAGCATATGCAGTCTATGGGGCATAACGTGATCCTTTTTTATTTTGAAGCCTCGGCTTTGTCAGCAGGTACGAAAGAATATCTGGACGAACTCGAAAGCATCGGCGTAAATATTTTGATACAGTGATAAGTTGGAAGGGAGGAACGCTTATTTATATGGAAAAGAAAAGCAAACTCATGAATGCTATCTTTTATTTTGGCATCGGTGCATTATATGTCTATGCCTTGTCTGCTTCCCTGATCAAAATTATTCTTCCGGAAATGATTCAGCCTGGGATGTTACTGATGATGGCATTGGCGGCACTGGCTTTATACTATTTGGTTTTTTATAATAAGTATACTGTAATAGCCTCGTTTGTCCTCTGTTGTCTGGTTGCTATAGTACAATATAGAGCTTTTTTGCGAACAGATAAAGAATTACAAAAATTTATTGATACTGCGTATGGCGCAGTGATGTTTATTCGAGGGTTTTTTCCATTTGACGAAAGTTACAGCCCATTCATTATAGGAAGCGTGGTAATGCTCTTTGCTTTTATTACAGCCGTAGGGTTACATGTTGTATTTCAGTTTTATTTTTTATCGCTACTTGGATTTATTGTATTCGCGTTTACTGGAACACTGAACGGTATGGATACTGAGGTCAATTTCCTGATTTTTTTATTTTGCTTTTTTGTACTGTTAATGAAAAAGCTGAATCTGATTGCTCTTGGTAAAAAAGGAGTTAACTACAAATTTACTTTAGGCATTATACCCGTATCACTGGCTATTGTAATATTTATCGGGTTTATTCCTGTGCCAGAGCGTGGCGAGCATAACGAGAGGATACAGGCTGTTTTCCTGGATTCTACTATATATGGAGAGCTAGACAACTTAATTTATGAATCGTTTCATCCAAAGTATTTTTCATTTAAATCTACTGGATTTTCCCGATGGGATGACCGGCTTGGCGGCAAGGTAGCTACAAGCAACCGCGAAGCCATGCGGGTGACAGCTGAAGAAAGCACTTACTTGAGGGGCGTTACAAAAAATATATACACAGGAGACTCTTGGACAGACAATACTGCAAAACAGGAGGATTCCATTCTTGTTCAAGTAGCTTCCGATGAAGAACTAAAGAAGTTTATTTTAAAAAACTGGCTAACAGAGCAAAATAGCTGGGTCAACAGTGGGAACGACGGCATAATTCATACTCCGAGTTGGAAGGATGTTTTATTGCGGTTTATGGATTTCTCAATGGATAGTGATAGTATAGTGGCACAGCGAACAATGGAAGTTGATATTGGAGAAAACAGGCTGATGACCATTTTTCAGCCTCCTTTGCCCCTGAATATCACTTTCTCCCAAGATGTGACGCTGAGACAGAAGGAAAATGGAGATCTCTATGTTGATAAGCTTTTGGGGAAGAGTACTCGGTATACTATTACATATACATCTATAGATTATAATAATGAAATTGTAAAAAATTTACTTAGGGAGTATACAAAAAAAACCAAAAAACAATTTGACGAATACAGCTCTTACAACGAAAAGGTATACACACAATATGCTAACCTTCCGTCCGAACTTCCACAAAGGGTTTATGACCTTGCGTACGAACTGGTTGAGTCTTGTACGAATGATTATGACAGGATGAAAGCATTGGAAGAATACCTTGCAGTGTTTCCATATACGCTGGCCCCCAAAAACGTTCCGCTCAACAGGGATTTTGTAGACTATTTCTTGTTTGAGGGCAAGGAGGGGTATTGTTCTTATTATGCGACTGCTCTGGCGGTAATGGCTCGATGTGTGGGGATTCCTACCAGGTATCTGGAAGGTTATGTTATGCCCGCGAAAAATGATAATTATGTATACAGCATCACGGATTTTCAGGCCCATTCATGGGTAGAAGCTTATTTTGAAGGCATAGGTTGGGTTCCTTTTGAGCCGACACCACCATATAATTATGTGCTTTACGAAAAGCCGCCTGAAAGTGTTCAATCTATTTTTTCGTCTGATATGTTGAGTATGAACCAGTATGAGGCGTATATGGAAAGCTTTGACTTTTATACTCCGCCCGAATCAATTGGCTCTACATTTACACAAGCACAGACAAGCATTCACGAAGAGGAGGAAGAACAACAAGGATGGCATACACCGCTGAAAATAGGCATGGCGATTTTGAGCCTTATGCTTGTTTTGCTGCTGTTTGTGGGATATCGAAAATGGAGATTTAAAAGGCTGCTTTTACGAATAAGAAAGCTGGATAATAAAGAGGCGACAATCTGGTATTTCAGATCAATCCTCAAAGTAGCAAAGGCTTACAGATATCCAATTCTACCCAACGAAACTGCATTGATCTATGCCGAACGTTTAGGTAAGCGGTTTGCGCTGGTAAATGAAACAATTTTTATGAGACACCTGGCAAAAATTTTTTCGGATGCTGTCTATGGGATGATACCTGTTACGGATGAAAATTGCCGACTGATGGAAACAGCTTACTTGGAAATGTTAGGAATGTTACAGATGTACAGGATGAGAAGAGAGGTTTATGTTGTACGGAAATATATATTAAATCAATTTTAAGCTTTCCTGTAGCCGCTTTTGAATTTGGTAGTAGGAGAGGGGTAGAAAAAAGTAAGAACGAAATTTTATAATGAAGAAACAGTTGATAATTTTTATTAATGTTTTATTTAACAAATTAAGGAAAACAGAAAATTAGTAGAATAGGTAATAAGAAAATTACCATTATATTACCATAATAGAGGATATGCAAACAGGAGGAGTACAAATGTCTAGACCCACCACGAAACTCGATTTAATAGAAGCGGCAAACGACCAGTTTAACAAGTTGTGGAAGCTCATAGATTCGATGACAGAAGATGAGCAAAACGCTAGTTTTTTGTTTGAAGATAGAGATAAAAATTTAAGGGATGTGCTTGTTCATTTATATGAATGGCACTTGATGGTACAAAAATGGCACAAGATCGGCACATTGGAACATGGTAAGCCGGATGTGCCGGGCGAGGGATATACATGGAAAACCTTGCCTGCTTTGAACCTAGAGATTTGGAAGAAACATCAGATCGTCAGTCTTGCATCTGCAAAGGAGCTGCTGAAGGAAAGTCATAAAACGATTATGGATCTCATTGAAGCTCATACAAATGACGAATTGTTTTCCAAAGGTGTTTACAAATGGACAAAGACTACTAACTTGGGGGGCTATTTCGTAAGTTCTACCTCTAGCCATTACGACTGGGCGATGAAAAAAATTAGAAAACATATCAAGTCTTTCAGAGAAGCGGCGAAGAAGTAAGCGTTAGTCATATTGCAAAAAATAATAGTTAAAAAGGACTAAGTGCAAGGAATTGCTTTAGTCCTTTTTGTTTGTGTTATACGTTTTCGGCAAAATTTAATTACGCTGTCTAAACTTCCGCATATCTTTAACATTTCTTAAGTTGATTTTGCTTTAGGATATCCAAATCCTTTCCAGATATTGACACAATAATACATTCTTTACACATACCTAGGGAGTTTATTTGAGTTTCTTTTAGTATGCAGAAAAAACCTTTGTTGTAAATACAATAATCGAATTCACATTTCATAGTAATCACCTCTCAAATCATACGCTATGAATGATTATATCATACGAATTGTATGATTTCAATACCTAAAATACTGCTAAAGTATTGAGGGGTGTATCTATGTATATTGAAAAAATTAAAGAACTTAGAAAAAGTAAACACATAACACAGGTTGAAATGAGTAAAAAGTTAGGATTGAGCGAATCGGCTTATGGATTATATGAAACCCGTCAGCGTCAAATGGATATTGATACTTTTATAGAAATATGCAAAATATTGAACACAACACCAAACGAATTGTTAGATTTTGATAAGTAACTTATGTTTTATCTACTTCATTTCAATTAATTGCTTTTGCACAGGTCATAAACGTCAATATTTTTAGAGGGAATAGAAGCTTAATTCTATTCCCTCATTCTGTATCACCTTATTACGGCGACATAGCGCCTTGTTGTTCCCGTATAAAATTCGAAATTGTTCTAAACGGTGCAAAATCGCTTGCGAAGCAAGCGCGAGTCTGTACGATAATTCATGCCGTCGAAGGGCTAGTCGGATATAGTAGCGTCAAGAAGCCCCTTTTTCTGTAATCTGAGGTACAGGCGGTGTAGTTATTTTCTCGTCTATAATATCCTTTTTGGTAATGAACCCATTGACCCGAGTGATATCTACTGTTACTTCTTTTTGACCATCTTTGCCCTGCTGAATGATCTTAGAGTGGGATTTGCTCAGGTTGGGGTTTTCCTGAACTATGGGTTCTGCTGTGGCAACCTCTGTATAGGTGGTTCGCTCTATAGTCCAGACAGAGAGCAATGGCGTTGGTACGTTCAGCACAAGCCTTTGTCCAATTTTGAGTACGCTTTCGGCGGTGATATCCGGATTCAGTTGGAGCAGGTTGGCGATTGTCGTATCGTTTTTACTTGCAATCGTGCTCAGCATATCTCCTGCAACCACCTCATAAATGATCTCGGCTTGATAATTCGCTGATAATTTTTCAAATGCCTTGTCGTTAGATTCGATTTCTTCAGCATTAACAAATTTAGGTGTGATAACAAAATCCTCGACAAAACCACTTTCGGTAATATTTAATCCTTGCTGCAAATATTCGTTGATTTTTTCATTCTTAATTGTGTTAGCGTCAGCATCCGATTTGACAATAGCAATCTCTATACCATCAACACTGATGCCGGCCGCTTCCACTTTATATGTAAAATTGGTGTATATTTCTTTAAGTACCGCGTCAAAGCTGACAAATTTGGAAGCATGTACAAGTTCGGTTTCGATGGTATCACTGACCTCGACATTAACGCCGCCGTTGTCTTCTTTCAGCTTTTCAATTGCTTGCCGCAGGATTTCATCCTTGTTGATATCCTTGACAATTCGGATTATACCTACCGACTCACCGTTGAAATAGACTTCCATACCATTTTTGTTTGTAAACAGCCATACTATGCCATAAACAGTCAATCCCAATACCAGTCCCGCAATCACTAAAAGCACTGTCAGGGTATTTCTTCGGTTTTTACGACCGCGAGAAGGCACGGCTTCTGAAGACTGGCGAGTAAATAATGATGTCAGCTTATCCCGTATATCAGAAAGAGCTTCAGGAAAGAATTTGGTTTGAGTCTTTGCACGAGAGGTTCTTTTTGACACCGGCCTAGCGTTTGTGTTTGGATAAAGTTCTCTTGACCGGGTTTTATTCCTGCCCTCGGAAGGGCGCTCCATAGTCCTAACGGTTGCGCCCGGGCTTCTTCTTCTTTTGTTTGAGGACATCAATAATCACCCTTTTTCTTTAGTGTGGTTAAAGTGTAACTTCCTGTCATACTATGGTCGTACCAGCAATCTTGTTACCGGATGAGAACTAAAACCGATTCAACTTCAAGGCCGTCAACTTTTAGTTTAACCTTGTTGCCTACATTTAGTTTGTTTACGTCCACGTCTCCCGGAATAATAGGATAGACTCTTTCAACATTATTTGCGTCAACGCCGATGATTTTGCATATGCTATCGGATATATAAATTTCTTTAATTGTTACGTCTACAAACCGTTTGATACCAAATGCGAACAACTCTGAGATTCCTTTACCGACATGTGTAACTTCGACAGTGTCTCCTACCCTCAAGTCGTTCCAAAGTGCGGGCTTGGCGTCTTTTTTAGTTTTGGCAGAGGATGAAATATCTTTCCTCATCAGTTTTGTAGCAGAAGTCGTTCTGTAATAATGAGTATATCCAAGATCATCCAACACAGTATAAACAGCAACCATTTTTTCCGGGCTATAGTGCTTATCAATAAGGACACCGTTGGTTGTGGTCGGTTGGGTATAGATAATTTTGATAGAAACAATCTCATTGTTTTTAACTGAAAATTCAGCAAAATCCCTTTCTTTAATCTCTTCAAATGTGATTGCGTCAAAGGCTTTATTGGCGTTTTCACGGAAAATACTGCAATTGGCGGCAAGCTTGTAAGAAACTGTATTCAGCTTGACTGTGCCATCAGGGTTGAAGTCCATTTTTTCCATACCAATGACTTTGCTGCCATCCTCTGACGTAGTTAAAGATAAAATCATGTGTTCAAAGAAATCGTCAGCTTTGATTTCCGGCGTTTGAATGGCGACAGCTTCTGTAGGTGTAGTAGCGGTGATTGAGATTAATTCATTCCCCGAAAATACGCCGGTAAAATTTAAGCCTTCTTTCAGATCGGCATATGTTTTGATATAACCATCCATGCTGATTGCAGCGGTAGGGGAAACAATAAAGGTCTTTCCGTTATAGGTTGCGTTGGAAGACAGCACCTGAACAGAATTGCTTTCTTTGTATATAGACCCAATCGAACCCTGGATTGTTTCCAGTATAGTGGCAGCAGTATCGGTCGATGGAGCTGAAGGCGTCTGGGTAAGCGCCAGTGCAGCGTCAATCATTACAGAGAAAGATGCTCTGGAAATTCCTGCTTTTGGATTAAAGTTATTGTTGGCATCCGGAGTTATGATTCCGATTTTTTGAAGATAATAAATATACGGAACATAACCGGCGGCGATATTATTATGGTCGTTAAGAAGGTCGGCAGGAATTGTATTGAGCGCTTCCTCGTTTTTGCCCATAACTTTTGTCAAGAATACACCTGCTTCTTCTCTGGAGAGGGCACGTAGTTTTTCTTCATTATCCAGAAGGACCACAAACTGATTTAGGTCGTCTTGCACAAGAATTTGTTTTTCCAAAAGAAAGGATATCTCCTTGTTATAATTGACATTCCATTTGGTATATTTGGCTGCGTATTGTCCTAGCAGCGCTTTATTGTTTTCGTAGCATCGGGTATAGTATAATTCATCTTGTTCGGTTGCGTCGGTATGTTTATAGCCTGCCATTTTTGCCAGTATTTTGGTCGTCTCAAATTTGTCTATGAAGTCGCCTGGTTTAAAGTTTCCGGACATATCTCCAAGAATAAGGCCTTTATCAGAAACAGAACTGATCGCTTTATATGCCCAGTGGTCGGATGGGACATCCTTAAACTCCGCAGCATACACAACACAATTCAATCCCATTACGATACAGGATGCGAACGCAATCCCTAGCCTTGCTAATTTTTTCATTATAAAGCCCCCCTATATTTTATATAATAACAGTCTTATTTTATGTCAAAACCGTTTTATTTGCAAGAGATATTATAGGACAAGAATATATTTTTAAAGCACTATTTTACACCATACTTGTAATTTTTTGTAACAAAAAGCTCTTTTATCTGAGGAAAATCATTTTTGATAGATTTGAGTGCATATACGGCGGTAGTTTTGTCGGTAAAGCAGCCAAAAACTGTAGGGCCGCTTCCGCTCATCAGGGAGCCGATTGCTCCATATTTAACAAGTGCCTGTTTTAGGTCGCTGATGATCGGGTATTCGGTTGCCGTAACTTCTTCCAGGCTGTTGGCAAAACAGGAACATATGCCGGTAAGGTTGGATCGATCCAGATAGTAAATCATTTTTTCAAGATCGGGTTTGATTGTAGCACTGATGCTATCAAACTTTTTGAAAACACTTGCAGTAGATATCGAAATAGGTGGGCGTACAATCACAAAATAGCAGTTTGGTAAATTCGTCTGCCGGGTCAGGATTTCGCCAATGCCTTCGGCTTTTGCTGTTCCCTCGATAAAAAAGAAAGGTACGTCCGCGCCGAGAGATTTTGCTAACTCTTGGATTTCATGGCTGGAAAAATCTAGTTGAAAAAGCGTTATCATTGCCTTGATGGCCGCTGCACTATCACTACTCCCGCCCCCCATTCCGGCGGATACAGGAATGTTTTTGTTGATCTGGACGAACAAGCCAGAGTTGATTTTATGGCCTTTATCCAACTCGATCACCTTTTTGATTGTTCTGTAAACGATATTTTTTTCGTCGGTGGGCAGGCGTGAAAAATCGGTGACGAGCTTCAAATAGTTTTCCTTATATACTTTTTTTATAATAATCTGGTCATAGAGTACAATGGATTGCATGATGCCAGATAGCTCGTGGTACCCGTCTTGTCGTTTTCTCTTTACATCCAGCAATAGATTGATTTTTGCCCGCGCGTGTATTTTTATTGAATTCAACATTAAATTTCACCTTTAGAGAACCATTGATTTATTGAGGCAAAACAACTTCTTTATTTCTAAAGCAATTTCAGAACTCCAACGGAATAATTAGACATCTGTCACGAATGCTTCATCATAATATTAAGAAAGTGCGCCGAAATTGGTTGAACCGTTCTTTTGGAAGTTGCCAGTGGTTTTCCAAGAGAAGAAGTTCGTCCGTATGAAATTCGAAATTGTTCTAAGCAATACTTTTGTTTCATCCCTATGATCAAAGGTTTTTAGAATAGCTTTGTTCCGTTTGTGATGATCTCGAAAGAGGTATTGAGGTATTCTGCTGCCCTTTTGCACATTAACATCCTATTGAGAAAAATCTCAAAATAATCAAGAGCCGAGCATATTCCAGGATCAATCGTCAGGTCTAGTTGAATGGTCCTTTCGATAGCTTTGATCTGTAGCGTCGATTCTTTGACGGCGTAATTGACCCTGTCATGAATATCGAATGTAGCAAAATCCTGATTCCGAACCCGTGAACGCCGCACGTCAGTTTTGTCGGCAATGATGAGCGCCGAACATACAGGGCTAATGCTCATGCCGGTACTTTCATCATGGTTACCGATCGCTCCGACGATAATTGCGATTTCATCTGGAGACATTTCCATTCCAGATAAAATATTGTATGCCATCAGTGCACCTGTATGCGCATGATCCACACGGTTGATCATGTTGCCGATGTCATGGATATACCCTGCGATTTTCGCAAGCTCCGCTTCTCTTTCGCTATAGCCCAGCTTGAGTAGAATATCTGCGCTTGTATCCGCTACTTTCAAGGTATGCGCTGCAGAATGATCGGTATACCCAAGTACTCCCAATAGCTCGTCGCCTTTTTGTATATAGGTATTGAACTCGCGGTTTTCCGTGATTTCTTTGAATGTGATGTTGCCCATATGATATTAGCACCTACTTTATCTTGCTTGTGCATTTGCACAGCTAAATCGAAAATTGTTATAAACTAAACAAAAAATCGCCAATTACAAAATTAACCAGATAATGTTACAAAATCTGTGATATAATATAAAATGACGTAAGCTTGGCAGGTTTGCTCTAATGATCCTATTTGTATATGCGAAAAAACGCTGCATACAAACTTTATAATATGAAAACTCTTGAGCTTTTGCTTTCGTCAGGCTTATGTTAAAATGTATTAATATTTATATCCACTATATTTTTATTATATAACATTTATTAATTAAATAAAAGGGAAAATATTTAGTCTCTTTGATCAAAACGTATAATCGTTGGGAGGAATGATGGATGCGCCGTAAGTACATAATATCATTGGATCAGGGTACGACAAGTACTAGAGCAATTGTTTTTGACGCGTCGGGGGTTTGTTTGGCGCAATCTGCCAGAAAGCATGAGCAGATCTATCCGCAGCCTGGCTTTGTTTCCCACAACCCCAAAGAAATTTTCTTTAACAGTGTAGAAGTCATTAAAAAGGCAGTATGGGACGCAGGAATACAGTTTGATGAAGTTGCGGTTTTGGGGATCACCAACCAAAGGGAGACAATCGTATTTTGGGATAAAGTTACGGGAGAGCCTGCCTGCGACGCGATCGTATGGCAATGCAGGCGGTCTGCTGATATTTGCAAACAGATTATTTTGGATGGTTACGAAGAGGAAGTACGGCAGAGAACAGGACTACTGCCGGATCCTTATTTTTCTGCCAGCAAAATAAAATGGACATTTGAAAATGTGCCGGAAGTCCGACGGCTACATGACCAAAACCGCCTGCTGGTCGGTACAATCGACAGTTATCTGGTATGGAAGCTTACTAAGGGCAAAAACCATGTCACCGATTATACCAATGCTTCGCGAACAATGCTGTTTCATATTCATGACATGAAATGGGATGAAAAACTGCTGCAATATTTTGGTATACCACGAGAGATATTGCCTGACCTTGTTTCCTCCTCGGGGATTTGCGGTTATGTTGACCGGGAATTTTTTGGCGAAGTGATTCCTATCGGCGGAGTCGCGGGGGATCAGCATGCAGCGTTGTTCGGACAAGCATGTTTTCAGATAGGAGATATCAAGAACACATATGGTACAGGCTGCTTTATTCTGGCAAACACGGGTAGCGTTGCCGCGTCCCCGCAAAGGGGTCTGTTGACAACGCTTGCATGGAGTATTAATGGTGAGACAGTATATGCGTTAGAAGGCAGCATTTTTAGCGCGGGGGCCTCGATCGAATGGCTGATGAATGAGCTGAAGCTAATTTCGGGCATTGGTGAGATCGAATTTATTTTATCGTCTACGCCAGACAGCAATGGCGTGTATTTTGTTCCTGCGTTTTCCGGTTTGTCCGCGCCTCATTGGGATATGTTTGCCAGAGGAAGTATTTTCGGTATGAGCTTTAGTACACAAAAGGAGCATATTGTGCGGGCTGTTTGTGACTCTATTGCATACCAGTCAGCCGATATAATCAACTACATGAAGGATTCGGCTGATATGGATATTGCTAAAATAAAGGTGGACGGAGGCGTTACCAGAAATAACCATATTATGCAGTTTACTTCAGATGTTTTGAGGATTCCGGTGGAGCGTAGCGCGTTTTCAGAAACAACTGCTCTGGGAGCGGCATATCTGGCTGGAATGGCAGTTGGCTTCTACGATATGGAACAAGTTAAAAAATTAAACCCGCCTGATCGGGTTTTTGTGCCGGAGTTGGATCAGGATACTGTGATAGAAAAGTATAAAAATTGGATGAAAGCGGTTGATAGGTCAAAAAACTGGTTATTATAATGGTATGACTATATTGATATAGAGGTTTTCGAAAATAATTGGTTTTGTATAAATTAATAAGACTATCCGTATTCAATTGCGTAAATGTTTTTGTATACATAAAGAAATTCCAATACAAATTTGAGTAACAATAAAATTCTGAATTTGTAGCGAGAAATCAAGAAGCATTTTAATTCCGGTTTTAAACTGGCAAATGAGTTTTAATAATAGACTAAATTCACACGTCTGGTGTCGGTGGCATAGTGTAACCAATGGACATTGATTTCGTATAAATAATTGAAACAACTGCTGTCGATATGTACGCGAAAGTTACATGATTCAGAAAAAAGATACCTTGCCCTTGCGCCGTTTAGCGGAATTCTTGCAAATCCTTGCGGGTATTTGCGTTTTATACTATGGTACTAATTTTATTTAATACGGCGCAAAAAGCCGGAGAAGCGTTGTCATTTTTGCTTGATTGTTCCTTTTTAAATTGAGGTTAATATTTAGGGCAGGGGGAAAAGATTGTTGACACTTAAAATAAAAACCTTGGGGCGTTGTCCCAAACCTTGCTTCTTTTCTTAAAAGAAAAGAAGCAAGAGAATTTTAACAGAAAACCCGCTAACAAATTTGGCAAACTACCTGCCTCTGCAAACGTATAGTATTGCAAAAAGTCTAATGAATAAGGAAATAAAGGGAGAGAGAATTAAATGCCTACAATAAATATGCGGTCAGCCGCAAACAGTGTAAAAGGGCAGGGTGTGGGGTCCTGCTATCTGGAGCAGGTTAAACTTGTCAAAGAGGGCTTACCTGATGATTTTACCGTGTATGTGAATAGCCGTAAGAGCTGTGATATAATGCATTATCATACTGTCAACCTTGGTTATTTTATTGAAAGGGTAATTAGAGGGCATAAATCCGTAAATATTGGATATGTTCATTTTTTGCCTGATACGCTGGATGACAGCCTGCGGCTGAATTGGCTATTCAGGAAAGTGTTTTACAGGTATCTGCTGTTTTTTTATAACAGCATGGATTATTTGGTCACTGTAAACCCCTGTGTCATTGAAAAAATGCAGGCATATAATATTAATAAGCCAAAGTTGATCTGTATACCTAATTTTGTATCGCAGGACAATTTTTATCCCATAGAGGGCAAAACTACTGAGCTGAGGGCAGAATTTGATTTGCCACAGGACAAATTTATCGTATTGGGCGCTGGACAGCTTCAGACAAGAAAAGGCATTGTTGATTTTGTTGAGACTGCAAAAAAATTGCCTCATATTCAATTTATATGGGCCGGAGGGTTTTCTTTTGGAAAAATGAGTGATGGATATGACAAAATAAAGGCCATTACAGAAAATCCGCCGAACAATGTCAAATTTATTGGCATCATAGACCGTGAAAAGATGAATCATATATACAACGCATGTGATATGCTCTTTTTACCATCCTTTGACGAATTGTTTCCTATGACTATTTTGGAAGCTATTGCATGTAAAAAGCCTATATTGCTGAGAGCTATTGAGGTTTACAAGGATATTTTGTTTGATTGTTACTTAAAGGGCACAGACCCAGACAGTTTTGCGATGGTGATTAAGACGATTGCGGTTGATCGTAAAATATATGGATTTTGGCAGGAAAAATCATGGGAATGCAGTCAAAAATATAATGAAGCAAGCGCTCTGAAGATGTGGGAAAGTTTTTATACAGCTGTCTATCAAAAAGCCCAAGGCGAACAACCCATTTTGACGGAAGGAACATTATAGGTTATGAATGTTGAGCAAACAAGGAATGTTAAAAGTTTTGTCAAGAAAAACTGGCTAGGGTTGATGACTGCAATACTGACGCTTGGAGTGCTGGTTGGATGGCTTTTTCTAACAGATGGCGTTAGCCGGCTGACGGATGTTCTTTACCATGTGAACAAGGTATGGATTGCGTTGTCTCTGGTATCGCTTTTTATATACTGGTTTTCGGATGCGATGGTTTTAAATATGTTGACCACAACGCATTATAAGAATTATAGTAAACTTGAATCATTTAAAACAAGGATGATCGGTTTATTATATGATAGTTTAACGCCAATGTCCGCAGGGGGCGAGCCAATGCAGGTGTATGAAATGACAAAAACCGGCATCAAAGCAGGTGACGCTGTTTCTATTATTACTGTCAAAAGCCTGATCTTTCAGGGTACGATGATCATATATGGGGTATTCTCCGCTTTCTTTACCTGGCGATTTTTTAGCAACAATATCAACCATTATTTGTTATATATCATATTTGGCCTGTTAACTAACCTAATTTTTGTCGGCATTATCCTGCTGATCTGTGTAAATAAAAGGCTCACTCAAAAAATTTCGGTTATGTTGATTCAACTGTTGGTTAAAATGAAAATAATGAAAAAACCGGAGGAAGTAATAACTAAGACGAATAAGCATATTGAGCTTTTTCATGATTCCGTGATGGTATTGAAAGACAAAAAAAAAGAACTGTTTTATTCTATCCTAATAACGATATTTCAGCTGACTTCCTTTTACGCAATACCCTATTGCATATACAGAGGGTTTCACTTGAATGAAGCCAGCTTGTTTTATATGATAGCGGCAAATGCTTTGATTACCATGATCACTTCGTTTATACCTTTGCCAGGTGCGGCGGGCGCGGCGGAAGGCAGCTTCTATCTGTTTTTTGCCATGTTTTTTGTTAAGGATCTGCTGCTGCCGGGACTTTTGCTCTGGAGGGTGATCACATATTACACCTGTATTATCTTTGCAGGCGGTATGAGTATATTTATGATTACAGATGAAAAACGCAGAAATTTTAGAAATAAAAAGCGTTCCTTTGAATAATAACTAATGAAAACAGCAGTGTTATGGATAAACCGTAATACTGCTGTTTTCATTAAAGTTCTTTTCGGGAAGGATACATAAAAAGATTTGGCTTCGCAAATGCGTTGAAAGAAGCCAAAAGTCTATACAATTGCGAGATTTTTACACGCCGGCATATGCGTCAAACCCGCCATCAACAGGGATCACCGTACCGGTTACAAAGGCGGACATATCTTTATCGCAAAGAAACATCAGCACTCCAAGGAGATCGTCGGGTACACCGAATCTTCCCATAGGTGTATTAGCAAGGATTTTTCTGGAACGGTCAGTCAACGAGCCATCGGGATTATACAACAGAGCTTCATTTTGCGTTGTCCTGAAAAATCCGGGGGCAATTGCGTTGACGCGGATACCCTCTTTTGCCATATGGATTGCCATCCATTGGGTAAAATTGCTGACTGCTGCTTTTGCGGCGCTATAGGCCGCCACTTTAGTCAGGGGCTTAAATGCAGACATAGAGGACATATTAATAATTGAAGCGCTGTGATTGCCGATCATCCTTTTGGCAAACACCTGAGAGGGAATTAATGTACCCATAATATTCAGGTTAAAAACAAAATTAAACCCTTCCGGTTTGAGATCAAAAAACGAGGTCAGAGCTGGGTTATCTAAAGCTTCTTGTGTAAGATATTCATTAGATGTAGCTCCGCTAGGGTGATTGCCGCCTGCGCCGTTGATCAGTATATCGGCTGCGCCAAAGATTTTATAGATTGTTTCGTCTGTGGCTTCTACGCTTTCAGGCTCTAGGACATTACATTCAAACGGTTTCGAAAGCCCGCCCTGAGCTGTAATTTCATCACATACTCTTGTTGCGGCTTCCAGATTCAAATCCAGAACAGCAACCTTGGCGCCCTCTGACGCCAGCTTTTTGGCAAAGGCGCCACACAGAACGCCGCCGCCGCCTGTAACTACAACTGTTTTTCCAGCAAAATTAAATCCCATATTTATTTACCCTCCATTCGATCGATTGCTTCCCATAGTCCATTTAGATAAACCGCACCCAAAGCTCTGTCATACAAGCCATACCCCGGCCTTGCAACTTCGCCCCAGATCATTCTTCCGTGGTCGGGTCGCATAGGGCCGGTAAAGCCTGTTTCGTGATAGGCTTTCATGATATCAAACATATCCAAATCCCCGGCGGAGGTAAGATGCGCCGCTTCATCAAATTTACCTGGGCCATGGAATTTGATGTTTCTGACATGCGCAAAATGGATGCGTTTTTTAGCGCCGAAATACCGGATGATTTCTGGTATATTATTTTCGGGATTCGCACCCAGCGAGCCACTGCACAAGGCTAAGCCGTTGCGAGGGCTATCAACAAGGTTAAGAATGTGCTCCAGGTTTTCTTTGGATGTGGCAATTCTGGGTAGTCCAAAGATATTCCAGGGAGGATCGTCGGGGTGAATCGCCATATTAATTCCGCATTCTTCTGCAACAGGGAGGATCTGGCTCAGGAACAATTCTAAATTTTTGAAAAGCTGCTCTTCATCCACCGATTGGTAGCATTCGAACAACTTTCGAATTTCATCCACGCGATCCAATTCCCACCCCGGTAGTATAAACCCATTGGAGTCTTGCTCCATATCTTTGAACATCTGAAAAGGGTCAACCTTTTCGATTACGCTCTGGTCGTAAGACAATGCAGTGGCATTGTCAGGCAGTTTTTTGGCAAGATCCGATCTTGTCCAATCAAAGACAGGCATAAAATTGTAGCATACCAGATCGATACCGGCTTTGGCGAGATTCCGCAGGGTTTGCTGATAATTATGTATATATTTCGTGCTTCCGGGCAGGTTAAGCTTGATATCTTCGTGGACATTCACGCTTTCGATACCTTCCAGCTTCAACCCTGCCTCTTCAATCTCATTTTTGAGTTGCATAATTCGTTCGTAACTCCAAACCTCACCCGCAGGGATATCGTGCAAAGCCGATATCACGCCGGTTACTCCGGGGATTTGCCGGATCTGTTCCAGCGTGACGCTGTCGAGTTTTTTGCCGTACCAACGCAAAGTCATTTTCATTGTGTACACTCCTTATGTATATATTTCGCCGCTGTGCCAATGTCGGCTATTTGATTAATTTCAATATCATCTTATCACGCATAGCCTTTAAAACCGGGTTGTCACAAAACATTCTGGTAGCCTTTCAGAAAGAGGTGCTTGTTAATGATTTTTAATATGGCGATCAACTCAGCCAATATGGGTGACATAGAAGTGATTAAAAAATAAGGAATATCGCTGCTACTATTGATCTCATTTGGGCGTATAGAGATGTAGCACTCATGTTGTCGGATACCACTTTTTTATCTATAGACATATTATTAGGCTAGTTGAACGGCCTTCGCTTGGTAAAATTTTGCTTTACAGTTTCCGAATTCCAGAAGGAAAAATTCTTATAATAATTTATAAAGTTAGCAAAATGAACCGCTGTAATTTTTATAGTCAATAACCTCGCCGTCAGCTTTTGTTCCGAAAACAACTCTTTCGGCGATGATTCGCGCTTTTGCGTTAGTGATATCCTGAACGGCTCGGATAAATTCTTCTGTTTTGTCCTTGTCGACCAAGACGGTAAATTCGACATCGGAGGTGTATACGGTATTTTGGATATAATGTCCGTTTTTACCCGCCTCATATTGGATTTTGCCGGATAAGCTGTAGTCTACAGAGATTTTTAATATGGTATACAGGCTTTTTTCTATAATTTGTGCATTGCTAAGTCCTTGTTTGGCGCAATGGGTATACGCTCTCACAAGACCTCCCGTCCCGAGCAGGGTTCCGCCAAAGTACCGGGTAACGATGATTATAATATTTCGAAGATCCTCACTATTAATCAGGCCCAGTACTGGCAGACCGGCGGTTCCGCTGGGCTCTCCATCATCTGAATAACGACAAGTTTCATATTCCAGCCCAGCCCGGTAGGCATATATATTGTGGGATGCCTCGGAATGCTCTTTTTTGACGGTTGCGAGCAGCTCCACGGCCTGATCGGGAGTTTCTACTGGAGCAACCGTTGCGATAAAACGGGATTTTTTTTCTATAATTTCCGCCTTGCCGACATGAGCTACAGTTTTGTATTTTTTTAGATCAGACAATAGCATCAATCTCCTTGTTGTTGCTTGCGGTGGAATTCAATTTAGTTTATAAGTGAGTCTAACTATTTTTTTGCGTAGATTACACAGAACAGGTAATACTTATATATGCTGTCCACAATTCTGAACCCGGACTCGGTGAGCCAGTTCAATTGGTCATTTAAGGTCGATGGGTTGTCATATTCCATTCTTTCCCAAGCTTTCTGTATTTCTTGTTCGTCGAGTCCACTTTGTCGGTGAAATTGTTTAAACAGCACCAAATGTGTTTTTTCAAGTTCTGAAGAAGGGCTTAAAACTTGGTCTGCGTTTATAAATATACCATTCGGATAGAGCAATCCATAGCATTTGTTGTACAAAGCTTTCTTTTCTGAATGCGAAAGATGATGTATGGAAAGCGCTGAAATAATAATATCAAACTGTTCGCCAAATTCATATGTCATGTAATTGCCAACGATAAATTTAAAGTTTGGATAATCGGCGAATCGCGCTTTTGCCGTCTCAAGCATTTTGTCAGATAAATCGATTAGCGTAATTTTTGCCTTGGGATATTTGTTTAATAAAAAAGAAGAAAACAGCCCGGTTCCACAGCCAATATCCAGTATTTTAGGTGATTCGCCGTTAAAATTCAGTACGCCCAAAGCGATATTATAAAAATCGTCAAAACAAGGGATCAACTGCCTTCTCTGCTGATCGTATCTTTCTGAGATAGAATCAAATTTTTCTTTTATGCCCATATCTGTTACTCCTTTTTAGCTTTTTGTATTTAATGCAAGTAAATTTGCTTTACGCAGTGTCATTATGATTGTGGGGATAAACACAATTTGTATCAGAATTCCTGGGAAAGCAGTTATAAATGAAGTGGACATAAAAGCTGTAAAGCTATAGGGTGTTTGGGTCATGCCCAGCAAGACCGTATTCGCAGCGCCTGCTACGGCTCTTCCGCAGAGCATTGCCGCTATGAGCGATATGTAAACATTAAGCTCTCGTTTTTGGAACAAGTAACCAGATACAAAGCCATAAGTGCTTAATTCCAGTACCATCACAATTCCGGCAGGGTATAAATGCGGCATCCCAGTAATAACCGACGAGAGGATGGGTGTGATAAAACCACATAGTAACCCATAATAACCGCCGCAAATGAACCCGCATAACAACACTGGAATATGCATCGGCAGGAATACAGGGCCTGTTCCTCCGAAGAAGTGAAAGAACGTAGGCAATAGCAGGCCTACCGCAATTGAAAGCGCAGTCATCACCAGTTTTTGCGTATTAAAGGATTTCATATAAAATCTCCTTTGATATATTGTTTTTGCATTTTATGTGTTATAATAGAGTTCTTGCAATACTATACGGTTGCAGTGGCAGAATCCTTTCATGCGTTTCACAATTCCACTTCTACCTTAATATTAATCTCAATTTAAAAAGGCAATCAACAAAAAATAATGGTGTTTTTCGGCATTTTTTGCGCCGTATTAAATGAGATTAGTTTAGATGCAAACGCAAGGTTTTGTAAGAAATCTATTATAATGTGAACTCAACGACCTTTAACATAATATTGAGTAATATAACATAGAAATTACCACAGTTATTTTTTATTGTCAAATATTTTTGAAACAAACTAACTTTTGTTTTTTATAAACGTATGATTATATGATTGCCATGGGATGTAAATTTATTGTAGCAAGTCAAACTTGATTCGCTATATAGTATATTTTATACAGGAGGTATAACATGACGAATGAAAAGATGATGATACTAAAAATGCTGGAAGAAGGAAAAATTAGCGCTGAAGAGGCGTCAAGGCTTTTGGAAGCGGCGGGAAAGTCGCAGGGGACGGGGTCGTCGACTGCGCCAACGCCGGATTTTAACAACAACGCAAGTTTTTCTTCTGCACATAGAGATACAAGCCATACTCCACCTGTATCAGACTATGGTTCATCACAGCAGAATAACGGTGCGCCAAAGACAGCGCCTGGCTCGTACAGGCCGAACCCTTCAGGAATGTATCCGCCGGGGGGATCGGGTTCATATTCTACCAATAATAATGGTGGTAGTAGGCCATCAGCGCCTGCTTTTGAGGGCTTTGCCGAAGATTTAGGCAGAAAGTTTGATACGTTCGTCAAAGATTTTGAGCCGACGCTTCAAAAAATTACAGGTATTGTTGTTGAAAAGACAGCGGCGGCGGCTGATAAGATATCCAAATCGCTAGAAACGCCCCGTACTCCGCCGGTTCCGCCGCGTCCTGCTGGACACCCCGCATCGGCTTATTCTAGCAGCGGAACGAAGGGATACGAAAGGAGTTTTGAGCTAAAGGTTATGCCCGGTCATAACGAACTGAATATTTCTGGACTAAACGCCCCGGTACTGATCAAAGGCTATAATGGCGATAAAATCAATGCCAGAGTGTTGTGTGTTCCTAAAGTGAATAATCCGAGGATCGAGCTAGTGGCATTGGGGGGCAAGTATTTTCTGGATTATGACGAAGATCATTTCGAAAAGGTTTCGATCGACGCGTTTGTGCCTGAGGGTATGTTCAAAAATATTAACATGACCACTTACAATGGGGATTTACGCATCTCCACAGTCAAAGCTGGTTTTATAAACCTGTATTCCACTAATGGAGATGTCGAAGTTAACAATATCTATGCCGTGAATCTGAAAGTGGAGTGTGAAAACGGCAAGAATATGAAAATTATGGATGTGGTTGCGGATAATGCCCAAATTGAAAACTTTAATGGCAATATCAATGCTTACAATATTGACGCGAAGAATCTAAAGATGGTTGCTTTTAACGGCCCACTTACATTAAATATGACCGGTTTTAACAGCTATGATGATTATGTCTGGGTGCTTGAAACCAGTAACCAAAAATTGAATGTAAATCTGCCCTCGGCGTATGGCGTAGGGTATTACCTGAAGGCGCAAACCTCTTTGGGAGCACTCAAAATTGGTTTGACTGGCTTGAACTATCTTTTTAATAACAAAAACATGGTTGAGGCAAAAACTATTGAATATGATACGTTGCCCAAAAAGATAAAACTCAGCTTAGAGACTTCGAATGCACAACTGACAGTGAATTAATTTATAACAGGACTACGGTAAAAGTTTACGTAATTTAGCTTTGCTGTGGTAATATATGTAACAGAAAAGAAGCATATCTATAGTTATAGTAAATAGTTTTTTAGGATAATATTTATGACTAATTGACTGTGGCTGTATATAGATAGAGCTTCTTTTTTACTGCTTTGTTAACAAAATGAAAAGGAATTTATTTCTCAAAAAATGAATTAAAAGTGTTTGTTTGAGAAATGATAAAAGAGCTTTATTAAATTTCAGAATTTGACGATAATCATATGAATAACAATTTGGTAATAAATTGTAGCATTTTTGTAACATAAAATTTATAGATTTTTTATAGATAATAAGATATAATAAGCATGGAATTAAATGTGCTGATGCGGTTGTTGAGTCTTTTTATACTTAGTTACCCGTGAAAAATTTGTTGTTTGAGTTTGTTTAACTAGCTCCTTGTTTGAACATAATTGATAAAAATTAGCAAAACATACAACGATTAATAAAGGTGCATTAGAGATATACTACATAATAACAAATGAACCATTTGGCCAGCCTGGTTCGAATAGCGGTGGGTTATTTACATTTGATTGACAACAGGTATAGTAAAAAATATTTATGTAAACCACATATAATAGGTTTGGCGTAAAGAAGGGTCTTATCGTTTTTTATCGGGGATTATAAGTTTGTTTCATTTGGTTGTGAGCAATCATTTTAACCTTTCATTCGAAAATAGAAGCTTCTTTATATTTTCATTGCTTGGTTATAGGAAACTCATGACAATTAGGGGAGTTGTATTTATGGCGAGTAGGAATGATGGGAGAAATAGCAGGAAAACAAGAAAGAAAAATCAAACATTATCCACTGTGATCAAATGCTGTACTGTTATAATGTTGATTGCCACTGCGGTTTATGTGGCTTTGGCGGCGATTAACAATCAGGATGGGCAAGAAGTTTACGTATCAAGTGACGAGCCAACCAGTAATGTTGACTTGGTTAAAGCAACAGAACATATTGACGATGATAAAATTTATCAGAACATATTTGTCAATGATATTGATGTTGGAGGGTTATTAAAAGAAGAAGCCTTAGTAAAACTAACGAATGAGCTTGAAGCAAAATTAAATGAAAAACAAATTGTTTTTGTTAATGGCAGTGAGCTTTATATTCTGGATTACAATAAACTAAACGCCAAATATGATATTACAGCAGCAGTGAACGAAGCCTATAACTACGGCCGGGAAAATAATACCACCGTCAGAGAAGGAAATGTTAAAAAACTGAACAACAATAAATACAACATAGAACCTCAATTTGAATACGACAGTGAATTATTGCAGGCTTTTATTGATGGTTTTTCAGAAGAGATTGATATTCCTCCTAACGAGCCTACTATGAGCAGAGTTAACGGTGAATTTGTTTTTAAAGATGGCAAGAACGGAAAGTTAGTTAACAAAATAGATGCATATAACAAAGCTGAGCAGATTTTGATGTCAGAAGAAAGCGGAAAAGTGGATTTGTTAATCGAGGATTTTTCTCCTAAACTGACAGTGCAGGATCTTTCAAAAGCGACCAGCGTGATCGGAACTTATCAGACGACCTTTACGGCAGGCGCTACCAACAGAAATACAAATATTTCAAATGCTGCTAGTAAGATTAACAATACAATGCTATTGCCAGGTGAAGTCTTTTCGACAAATGTTGCTTTTGGGGAAATGACTGAGGCAAATGGGTATCGTTTGGGCGGAACCTATGTCAATGGTAAGGTCGAGGATAGTATTGGCGGCGGTGTGTGTCAGGTATCCACTACATTGTATATGGCAGCATTATATGCAGAGTTAGAAATTGTGCAGAGACAAAACCATTCTATGAAGGTATCGTATGCAGATTATGGGTTCGATGCGACATTAGCCGAGCCAGTAATTGATCTAAAAATTAAAAATTCTACCGGTTATCCGATGATTATTGAAAGCTATACAACAAAAACTACTGCTGTTGTAAATATATATGGCTATGAAGAACACAGCCCAGGCAGAAAACTGGTGTTCCAAAATGAGTTGGTATCTTCCACTCCTCCTGATTCAGATATCGTAAGAGAAGATCCGAATTTGCCTTTAGGAGAAACCGTTGTCGATGTACAGCCTTTGACTGGATACAAGTATAAACTGAATAAATTAGTTTACGAAAATGAAAAACTCATAGAAAAAGTTGCTATCAATGCGAGCACATACAGATCCCGCCGCGCAGAGGTAAGAGTTGGCACAGGCGCAGCTGTTGGAGGGAACGCAATAACGGATAATCTGGTGACCGAAGATGGACTACAAGAAAATACTTCACCAGCCGATTTGGAGGGAACTCCTGTATCTGTACCAAATGTGTCGTCGGATTTACCTGTGATGCCGGATACAACCGAAACACAGACTACTCCAGCGGTAGACGTACCAGTATCTTCAGATGTTTCTACCGACAATACTCAACCTCAGCAATCAGAGGGAGACACAGTGAATACATCCCCGGAAGGTTTCATATTGCCATAAGCGTGATGAAAAATATAAAGGGAATAGCAAAAACACAATGCGGTCACTTTGCTATTCCTTTTTCAATGCGAAGATCAGATTGAGAATGACGAAATATTATTAGGACTTGTACTCATTTACACTAGAGCAATTTCAGAGTTTCAACAGAAATTACTATAAAAATCCTGTGAAGGAGCATGCGAATATGGCGAATCAAATCGTTATAATCGGCGGGGGCGCAGCTGGGTATATAAGCGCGCTTGCCGCGGCCGCTTTGGGTGCGGGTGTAGTTATTGCAGAGCGGAAAGACCGGGTATTAAAGAAAGTTCTGGCTACAGGCAATGGTCGATGTAATTTTACAAATGTACATATATCAACCCAAAACTATTATGGCGCCGACCCGAATTTTGTGGGTCCGTCACTGGAACGGTTTCCTTTCCTATCGGTTGCTCATTATTTTGAACGGCTAGGAATTTTGTATAGTGAGGAGGAAAGTGGTAAAGTCTACCCATTAAGTGGGCAAGCCTCCTCGGTTGTAGATGCACTCCGGTTGGAAGCGGAGCGGTTGGGAGTGAACGTAAAATTGAATTTTAATGTCGAGAAAGTCCAAAAGCGGGAAAAGCGATTTTTTGTTTATTCTTCAGAGGGAGAGGTATTGAAAGGAAATAAAGTGATTATTGCTGCTGGAGGAATGAGCTCACCTGAACTAGGCTCCAATGGAAGCGGGTTCAAGATTGGAGAAAGCCTTGGACACAGGATAGCTCCTCTAAAACCGGCACTTGTACAGCTTAAAACAGAAAAAGAAAAAATCAAAGGCTTGCAGGGGATTAAAGTAACAGCAAATGTAAAAGCTTATCATGGTAAGAAATGCTGTGGAGAAAAGGCCGGTGAATTATTATTCACGGAATATGGTATATCGGGAACAGTCATCTTTGATTTATCTTACTTGACGGTGTTTTATAATGATCTGGTTTTCAAGTTGGACTTGCTGCCTTCGTATGATTACAAGAAACTAGAGATGCTCCTGTTTCAAAGGCGGAAACAGCTAGCTCATCTGACGATGGAAAATTTTTTAAATGGAATGGTCAATAAAAAACTTGGACAGATGATCTGTAAGTTGTCCGGGGTTGAAAAACTGTATTTAAGTGTAGCTGACCTACAGGATTCTATGATACATAAGATGGTTCGGCTGCTAAAAGAATATGACATTAGGATCGTCGGAACGACGGGCTTCAAAAACGCTCAAGTTACAGCAGGCGGGATATTGACTAAGGATGTAGACCCGGTAACGATGGAATCAAAAATTGTTCGGGGGTTATATTTTGCAGGTGAAATGCTTGATATCTTTGGCGATTGCGGCGGGTATAATTTACATTGGGCATGGGCATCAGGCTATGCCGCGGGGATAAATGCTGCAAAAGGGTAGGGTTAATTTGGTTGATGCCAAAATAGACGTTTTTCCTATTTTCATTACTTGGTTATGAGAGACACTCATGACTGTTAGGAGTATTTTATGATTAGAATAAACAATATCAAGATGCCGGTTTGCCATGATATGGATATGCTAAAGAAAAAAACGGCAAAAATTCTGGGGGTCAATCCAAAAGAAGTGGATAGCAAGACTTTCAAGATATCAGGTAAATCCCTGGATGCAAGAAATAAGGAAAATATACAGTATATTTACTCTGTCGAGTTAAGTATGGCGAATGAAAAACGGTTTATAAAAATAAAAAATGTGAAAGAAGTAGAGCCGTTCCAATATTACGTCCGAAGGTTTAGCAATCCGCTGGCACTCAGACCTGTTGTTGTGGGAAGTGGCCCGGCCGGTTTGTTTGCCACATTGATTTTGGCAGAATATGGACTTTGCCCTATAATCCTTGAACGGGGAAAACGGGTGGAGGAACGGCAAAAAGATGTAGATCACTTTTGGCATACAGGTATTTTAAATCCTGAGTCCAATGTGCAGTTTGGGGAAGGTGGCGCGGGAACCTTTTCTGACGGCAAACTTACGACGAATACACATGATATCAGAATCAAAAAGGTCATTGAGGAATTTATTAAGGCAGGTGCGGACGAAGAAATTTCTTATATACAAAAGCCGCATTTGGGTACAGATCAGCTTATTAGAATTATGCAATGTATGAGAGCCAGAATTGAAAGTTTGGGGGGCGAATATCGTTTTCAGAACAAGCTGATTTCGATCAAACACCAAAACAATGAGTTGAAAAGCGTTTTGGTTGAAAATAAAGATGGCTGTTATGAGATAGAAACAGATGGCTTGATTCTGGCGATTGGACATAGTGCGCGGGACACTGTCGAAATGCTTAGCCAAAAAGGATTAAAAATGGAACAAAAGCCTTTTGCTATAGGGGTAAGGATCGAACACGAGCAAAAGATGATTAATGTCAGCCAATACGGTAAATATGCAGATGAGTTGCCGGCCGCCGATTATAAACTGAATGTAAGATTATTAAACGGGCGTGGAGTTTATACCTTTTGTATGTGCCCCGGGAGGTCGGGTTGTTGCTGCTGCAAGTGAACCAAGAAGGTTAGCTATCAACGGCATGAGTTACTATGGAAGAGATCTACCAAACGCCAATGCAGCTTTGCTGGTGAGTGTTGATCCGCAGGATTTTGGCAGTCAAGATTCTCTCGCCGGGATAGAGCTACAAAGAAGAATAGAGGCTTCGGCGTATGAGCTGGGCGGGGGCGGTTATAAAGCGCCTGTACAGCTATGCGGGGATTTTATCAAGGGGCAGAAATCCGTAGAAATCGGGAATGTACTTCCTAGCTATGCGCCGGGATACTGTTTGGAAGAGCTAAAGAATTGTATGCCGCTTTTTATTTCAGAGGCGTTGAAGGCTGGATTAGTTGAGATGGATAAAAAAATAAAAGGTTTTGCAAAATATGACTCGGTGTTGACTGCTGTAGAGAGTAGAAGTTCTTCTCCTGTGAGAATTACTAGAGGAGAAGATTTATTCAGCAATATCAAAGGAATTATGCCATGCGGTGAAGGTGCTGGCTATGCAGGGGGAATTATGTCGGCTGCTGTTGATGGGATTAGGTGTGCGGAAGAACTATGTCAATTTTATAAGAATAGAGGATAAAAATTTTTGTAAATAAAAAACAATAAGGATTGACATTAGAATTGAAAGACAGTATTCTATTATATGTAAGTTTTTTTTGAATGAGGTCGGTACATGAA
Source organism: Holotrichia oblita (assembly GCA_023690525.1). Classification (NCBI taxonomy): domain Eukaryota; kingdom Metazoa; phylum Arthropoda; class Insecta; order Coleoptera; family Scarabaeidae; genus Holotrichia; species Holotrichia oblita. Next base: position 79,603 of record JALQSN010000134.1, on the reverse strand, counting down.
TTTTTATACACAAAGAGCACAATTAAAACAAAAAAGGAAGAACTTGAATACATTTAAAATATTCTTTACTGCCACTTTGGGGATTATTGTGATATTGTTCGTTTTATCGTCGCCTTTGTTTAATATAAGTAGTGTCGAAATCATAGGAAATAATGTTGTTACCATAGACGAGATCAAAAAGTATTCCGAATTTACAGAAGGAAAAAATATTTTTATGGCTAGTTCTTCCAAAGCCTTCAAAAATTTAAAACTGAACCCATATATCAAAAAGGTAGAAATTCAAAAACATTATCCCGACAAAGTCACAATTACCATTGTTGAAAGAAAAGCCAGGGCATATGTTGAATACAAAAACATGAACTCGTACCTTCTGATTGATGAAAAGGGTATGGTTTTGGGTGTGGAGACTTTTATAAAGGAAAAACTCCCTGTGATTGTTGGTTTGAATTTTTCTGATTATATCAAAGGGCAGCCGTTAAAGACAAAGAATGAGAAATCTTTTCAAAATGTCGTTTTATTGTCACAGTTATTCGAAAAATATGAGATGGATGACGTTATAAAGGTCGAAGTCACAGACGAGATGGATGTCCATTTATATATTGGTAATATTAATGTTTATTTTGGCAGCATCGTATATGCCGATGAGAAGGTTAGGACGATAAAAGCTTGTATTGAGGGTCTGCAAGCGACTTATGGAGATGTTAAGGGCTTTTTATATGCTCAGGATATTGATACCGACCCGATCTTTGAATATTTGAAGTAGCAGAAATTGGAAAAAATGGTATCAATAAATGTTAAATAAGTATAGAATTTTATTAGTTTTAGTGTATAATAGATAATGATGGTTTTGCGCTGTAGGCCTTTAGTTATCATAAAAGAAAGTCATAAGATAAGCGCATGATGGTTTAGGGAGGGTTACTAATTGATAGATATTGATACGAATAAGATAGAAAAATCCCACATTATAAAGGTTATAGGCGTTGGGGGAGGCGGTAACAATGCTGTCAACCGGATGATCGAGGATAATGTAGAATATATAGAGTACATAGCCGTAAACACCGATTTTCAGGTTTTAAAGCTTTCAAAAGCCCCCACAGTTATACAGTTAGGTGAAAAGCTTACAAGAGGTTTGGGTGCAGGTGGAAATCCCGAGGTTGGCAGAAAAGCCGCCGAAGAAACCCGTGATGAAATCAATCAGGCATTAGCCGGTGCAGATATCGTATTTATCACGTCAGGTATGGGCGGTGGGACAGGTACAGGAGCGGCTCCTGTTATTGCAAGTATTGCAAAAGAAATGGGTATACTTACGGTTGGTGTTGTAACAAAACCGTTTATGTTTGAAGGAACCAAACGAATGAGAACAGCTACAAATGGTATCCAAGAGCTAAAAAATAATGTGGATACCCTTATTGTTATCCCTAACCAAAAACTATTGGAGATTATAAGCAAAGAAACTACGGCTCTAGAAGCATTCAAAAAAGCCGACGAGATATTGAGGCAAGGTGTGCAGGGTATTGCAGACTTGATTTTGAATCCTGGTATCATCAATCTGGATTTTGCGGATATCAGAACGATTATGATGGACAAAGGCTTGGCGCATATGGGTGTAGGGCGCGCTTCTGGCAGAAATAAAATGGAAGAAGCGGTTGACATGGCCGTTAAAAGTCCGCTTTTGGAGACTTCTATTAATGGTGCGGAAAATGTGCTTATCAGCGTTGCAGGAGATGCGAATTTGGGTCTTTTGGATGCGAGTAGCGCCGCCGACCTGATCAAATCGAGTGTCGATTCGGATGCAGAGATTTTCTTTGGTATGTCGCTTAATGAAGAGCTTCAGGATGAAGTTGTTATCACAGTCATTGCTACTGGGATCGATAAAACGTCTGCGCCACAGGTACGGCTGGCGGTTGAAAAAAACGCCCCGGAAGCAGACAAAAATCGGCCTGAGGTTAAGCCCTTGCCGCCAATTAGAGAAACTCTGGAAGGCGAGCAGGAATTGCAGTATCCTGTTTTTCCTAATTTCTTAAAAAATAAAAATAGCAAATAAATTTGCATATAAGTAATCATAGGTTCTGTCACAGTTATAGTCGAGCGTCATAATTAGTATAAGTCATATGACTTATTGGATTTTGATTAGTTTCGATACGATGTGCTGTTTGCAGGGCCTTTCTGCCGTTCTCCACATACAAGGGCGTATGACTAATAAAAACATTTTGAATACGGGAATCGTTTGGATTATGGTTGATAAAATAAAAGTAGAGATACCTTCTCTAGAAGAATGTGAATATATTGATGATATGTTGTTACAGTATAATAATTTATGTAAGCAGTTTGACCAGGAAACGCCGTTTATAAGCATCAACCGATGTATAAAAGACAAAGAAGGCAAAGTTGCTGCTGGCATTATTGCGACATCTGTTTGTTGGCATATTTTGTATATAGATACGTTGTGGGTAGATCCTTGCTACAGGAATCGGGGATACGCGAGGTTATTATTGCAGGAAGTAGAAAAATCAGCAAAAGAAATGGGTTGTCATCTCGCTCATTTAGAGACTTTTGATTTTCAGGGAAAGGATTTTTATTTGAAACAGGGGTATCAAGTTTTTGGAGTCTTGAATGATAGCCCAAAGAGGCATAATGAATATTTTCTGATGAAAAGATTATAGGAACAAATATGAGTCGAATGTATAAAATTTTTTCTTATATTAGTATAATAAAAATCAGCAATTTCACAGTAAAACGTACTGAAAATTGCTGATTTTTAATGTGAGATATAATGTCCTGATGCGTATACTCATTGGATATCATATGATAACCAATGGAATGTGGTATTCATAATTGATATTTTTGTTATTTTTTAACCCCATGTTATAGATGTCTGTAGATTGGACTTCTTTTTCCAGCATAGTTATTGCTTTAGGACTGAGTATTTTTTTTGTATATTTCAGATTTGTGATAACAGGCAGTTGTGCGTTTTGTGTCAGGTTGGTCAGCAGATGCGCTTTTTCTTTTTTGAATCCCAAAACCCGGATATATAGAGGGCCACCAGATCGCATGAAAAGATTATGTTCATTTGCACGGATATCTAAAATAATGTGCAAAATAGCTCGCTGAATCTTTGTGAAGGTATATCTTTTTGTTTTAATATCTGCTATAATATCAGATATGTTTGATTTATTGTTGCAAGCGCGCAAAATTCTGTTTTCAAATCCTTCATTGATATCAAGAATGGCTTTTAAATTTGATTTTTGGCTAGTTCTTAGTATATAATGTAATATATGGCTAAAATTATCTAGTTGGTTTATCGAGTCTTTTTGTACATGTTCCAGCAGCATTTCTATGCTTCCTGTCGGAATAACACGACGCAAAAGCTGGTGTTTCTGCGCATAAGGAATTTCGTTATCTAATAACAGTTTTCTGATTGAGGTTGCTGAAGCGATTTCGTCGGTAATATGAGTCGAATGATAGTGCGCTTTTTCTCTAGCGATTGTAAAAGGAATCAATCTGCTTTTGGTTTTAATTATTGATTTGAGGTATTCTATTGCAAGAATATTGTTTGGTTCGTTTAAAACGGAAGCGATATTGTTTCCTATGATAACACTTAACGCATTGGCTCTGGCAACAGGATAAGAAACGCCTTTATCTAGCATAGTATTTAATGCTGCTTTATAGTCTGTTTTTTCATTGGCCAGCAATTCTGCAACGGGATAGAGTTGGTCAAGATTTCCTGCTTCAGAGCCAAAACATATACTGTCACAGATTGCGGTTTTGTTTAGTATAGTGATTGCTGAATAAGCAAAAGATTCTGCGCTTGCGGTTGAAAAATAGACAGGCAGTTCCAGCACGATATCGGCCCCTCCCAGCAATGCGGCTTTGGTTCGGAGATATTTATCGCATAGTGCCGGCTCACCTCTCTGAACAAAATTGCCGCTCATGACTACAATAATATGTTCAGCGTTTGATAGCTCACGGGATTTTTGAATATGATATAAATGACCATTGTGAAAGGGGTTGTATTCGGCGACGATTCCGCAAATGTTCACATATGCACCTCTTTGTTAAAATTATTATTTGTCACAATTAAAAGTAGAATAGTTGTAGAAAATATGATTGATTATATTACAAATAAACTTAAAAAACAATATATGAATAAACAGGAGCTAGTAGTATGAAAGAATTAACTGATCAGGAATTTCGAAGAATCAGAGATTATATCAAAACAAATTTTGGAATCAACCTTGGAGATGAGAAGAAATCACTTATATACTCTCGTCTCAGGTCTGTTTTAGTTGAAAATAACTTTAATGATTTTACGCAGTATTTTGATTATCTTATTAACGATAAATCAGGAGATGCAATTATTAATTTTATCAATAAAGTAACTACCAACCATACTTTTTTTATGAGAGAACCCGATCATTTTTATTACTTACGAGATAAGGTACTGCCATTTATTGAACAAGAATACTCGGCAGCAAAAGATATTAGACTATGGTGTGCTGGATGCTCGTCGGGAGAGGAGGCGTATACGCTTCAGATAATATTACAGGATTATTTTCATGGTAAAGCCCGATGGAACACTGATATTCTTGCGACGGATATATCCAATAATGTGCTAAGTAAGGCAGTGGCAGGAATATATTCGACGGAAAGCGTAAAAACTATTCCTGATGATTGGAAGAAGAAATATTTTAAACCCTATGACGAGGAAAATTATATTGCAGTAAACGAATTAAAAGAACATATCCTATTCAGGAAACTTAATCTGATGGATGAGAAGTTTCATTTTAAAAAGCCTTTACAAGTCATTTTCTGTAGGAATGTCATGATTTATTTTGATAATCCTACAAGAGAAAAGCTGGTCAAAAAATTTTATGATAGTCTTGATAAAGGCGGTTATTTTTTTATTGGACATTCGGAATCATTAAATCAGTTGAACACTGCATTCAAATACATTATGCCTGCTTTGTACAGAAAAATATAAATTACTGAGAGCAGGACTGTTGCCAATAAAACTTTTGTAATCGTAAACGGTTGAATCAAGGTAAAATTAAAAGTTTTTGTTTGGCGGCGAAAAGGCCGATTATGACTCGTTAGAGTGATTTGGTTTTTGTTATTTGATGCGGATATAAGCAATATCGAGTTCGAGGCGGTACTGGATATAGGCCATTGGATAGATATCGCGTTTGATGACAAGCTGTTTTATGAGAATATTTACATTTATCACGATAATATGGATTGCGATCTGATTTTCATGAATTTGGAGGTCAATAATACCAACGTGATTGATATTTTAACAAAGATTATTAATACAAACAAGAAGCTATATCACAAAATGAAAGTAGTTATTATGTCTGATTCAAATGATTTAGATTATACCCTTGTTTACTAAAAGAAATTTTTAATTCATGCTGAAGTCGCTTGATAAAGAAAAAATAGAAAAAATTTTATTAAGTATGGATTTAATACGAATTTAGTGTTATGATATTGTTATTGGTTTTATTTGTAAATGATTTATTTTTTTATTAATTTTTAGTTTTACGTTTTCCTGGTCCATACTAAAAGAAAAGTATCAACGGCTGGCGGTATCGGTTTATACATAGCGATCCGTTTAGAAACGGCCTGCCTGCCGCTAAACAGCAAGACCTATTGTAAAATCTATTAGTAAAGGTGATGATATTATTGGCTGATTTTGACAGGGAATCCATGCTGGAAATGTTTTCATTTGAGATGTCTCAGTTATTAGAGCAGCTTGAGCAAAATATCATTCAAGGCGAATCTGGTTATACAATCGAAAAGATTAACGAGATTTTTAGAATCATGCACACCATAAAAGGTTCGGCAGCAATGATGATGTTCAATAATATATCCACTACCGCGCATGCGATTGAGGATTTGTTCTATTATCTAAGAGAAGAAAATCCTGGGAATGTAGATGCATCCAAAGTTACAGACCTGGTTTTGGAAACATTAGATTTCATAAAAGAAGAAATCGCAAAAATAGAAGAAGGACAACCTGCCGATGGCGAGTGTACCGAATCTATTGAAAGAATTAAGGAATATCTACAAGAAATCAAAGCTTTGAACGGCCATGACGCTCCGAAAAAAACTGAAACAAAGTCTGCTGCTACCATACCGGCTCAGTCGGCTGTTACCAAGCAGCAAAATGATGCTTCTAGTTTGAATCATTTTCATGCATTGATCAAGTTTGATGATGGCTGTGAGATGGAAAACGTCCGTGCTTTTACTGTAGCAAATCACTTGAAGGATTATGCATCCAATATTAGTTATAAACCGGAAAATGTCCTAGACGAATCCACAATTCAGCATATTCGTGATAATGGGTTTAGTATCGATTTTTATACCCCAAAGAGATATGACGAAATTTATAGGATTCTGAAAGGGACTATCTACTTAAAAGATCTCACCTTAGAGGAAGTATCTGAAGAGGATATCGAGAATAATTATTTCACAGTAAATCTTCGGTTTGATGACGGCTGTGAAATGGAGAATGTCCGGGCTTATACTGTCGTTCATAATTTGCAAGACAAAGTAAAAAGTGTTAAGCATATGCCGGAAGATCTGATTGATGAAGCTTCTATTGATGTTATCAGGAAAAACGGGTTAAATTTATCTATTGTAACAGATAAAAGCTATGATCAAATAAATCAGATATTATTTGATACGTTATTTTTAAAGGAATTGAGCGTTGAGCAAGAAAGTACAGAAGCAGAACTGGTTCAGGAAAAGCAAATGGACAAAGTTCTTGACGAGTCTCAAGAAATGCCTGCTGAAAGCACTTCTTCGTCGTCGCAGACTACGAAAACGCAACAGCAATCGAGCGGTGCAAAAAAGACGATGAACACACAACATGTGATCAGCGTAAATGTTAACAAGCTGGATGATCTATTAAAGTTAGTAGGGCAACTGGTTATCTCGGAGGCAATGGTAACACAGAATCCTGAATTGGAAGGCATGGAGATTGACGGTTTCCACAAAGAAGCCACCCAACTGCGGAACATTATTAAGGATCTGCAGGATACGGTTCTGTCTATGCGAATGGTTCCATTGGCTACAACTTTCTTTAAAATGCATAGAATTGTCAGGGACATGTGTAAGCAGCTTGGCAAAGAAATACAGCTGGATATTATTGGTGAAGAGACGGAAGTGGATAAAACAATTCCCGAGCATATCTCTGACCCTTTGATGCATATTATTAGGAACTCAGCCGACCACGGTATCGAATTGCCTGCCGAAAGGGTAGCAAAGGGTAAGCCTGAAAAAGGTGTAATTACGCTGGAAGCAACGAATGTCGGAGGCGATGTAGTGATTTGTGTGAAGGATGACGGGGCGGGGCTGAATAAGGAAAAGATATTACAGAAAGCAAAAAGCAATGGGCTACTAAATAAGCCTGAAAGTGAATATACAGACAAAGAAATCTTTCAGTTTATCTTTATGCCGGGCTTTTCGACAAACGACCAAGTAACGAGCTATTCGGGCCGGGGCGTTGGCATGGATGTTGTAGTCAGCAATCTTGAAGCGATTAACGGAACCTTAATCGTGGACAGCGTTCCGGATGAAGGTTCAACATTTACGCTCAAGATACCATCGTCGCTGTCAATTATCGAAGGTATGATGGTAAAAATGGATGGTGCAAAATACACGCTGCCGATAGCGTCTATCAAAACTTCTTTCAAGCCTGAAAATAAGGATGTATTTATTGATCCAAGCGGTAATGAGATGATTGCCGTTATGGGCGAAGTTTATAATGTTGTAAGGCTGTATGAATTCTTCAAGATTGATTCTGCTATCAAAAACCTGGAGGACGGAATTATGATTATGGTAGAAAACGGTGAGGATACAATTTGTCTGTTTGTAGACGAGTTGCTGGGCGAACACCAGGTAGTCATAAAACCAATTCCTAAATATATCAAGAGGATTAAAGGCATTGCCGGATGTACCCTTTTGGGTAATGGAGATATTTCTCTGATACTGGATGTAGCTGGACTTTTCAATTAATTTGAAAATACAGAAAAATAATTGGGTTAATAAATTGATGTGCTTTCAAACTCGGGTACTAAATATCCTTTTTAAAAGTCAATAATATATTTGTAGAATCCAATTGTGGAAATCATACAAAGACAGAGAGGAGTGATGATTCTTGTCAACGTTAAGTGAAAATTATCAGTCGCGGCAAGAAACCTACGAGGAAGAAAATACCACCAAGGATATGTATTTGGTCTTTGAGATAGACAACGAAGATTATGCTATAGATGTCATTAATATAAAAGAGATTAAACCGATTCCCACGCTTGGAATTACCAACCTGCCCCAAACTCCGGATTATATTAAGGGTATTATTAATCTGAGAGGTGATATAGTACCTGTAATCGATATACGTACCCGGTTTTTAAAGCCAGAGATGGAGTATAATGAGCTTACTTGCATACTTGTTATTGATTATGATGAAGAACAGATCATCGGACTGATTGTAGATCAGGTAAAGGGTGTACCGAAAATTTATGAAGAAAACATCTCTCCTATTCCGGCGGCGAATCTGAGCTATACAAATCAGTATATCAAAAATATAGCCAGAACAGAGAATGGCGTCATTTTACTACTGGATCTTGAGAGGCTTTTGTTTTGAAATTTGCAGATCATTTTTTCTAACCAATGAGTAGTTCATGGACTGGATTTACGATAAAACTATTTTTGGGGCGTGTTGAAAAAGGATAAAATTAAACATTGAAGTGAAATCCTGTAAAGGTGTTTTCGTTCAAGGAGTTAATTTTATTAAATTTTGCGACACGCCTTTTTATATCTGAGACGCGGGGATGTTATATTGAAAAAAGTTGGTGTTTATATCATAGCAAATAAAAATGTCTATACCAGTCTGGCAGAGGCATTGGAAAAATACAACGATATCGTTATTGGCGGTTATACTGATAGCATCGATAAGGCGAAAGAATATATAAAGAATAACAAGACGCATATTATTATTATACAGTGTAATGCCTTTTCTAGAGATATGTGTGATGGCTTCATTAGATTTTGTCAGATTGAAAATATCAAAAATATCGCATTGTGTGCATCTGTCGCGCAGGGTTTTGAATTTATAAATATAGGTAGTACAGATTTGATTGTTTTTTCTGATGATTTTGATACTTCTGTATATGATAGTTTTATTCGTGGGTTAGTCACCAAATTGAGAGTGACAACATCAAAAGACAGTAATTATAAAAACAGAATCTATAAGCTGAATCAAGAGAAAGCATATACCAAAATTATTGCTATTGGCTCCTCTACCGGAGGGGTTGAGGCAGTACAAAAGTTGCTGCTAAGTATGCCTGCGGATTGTCCTCCTATTGTAATCGTTCAGCATATGCCGCCTGTGTTTACAAAGCTGTACGCTGAACGGTTAAACAATTTGTGTAAGATTTCTGTGTGGGAAGCACGGGACGAAGATAAACTTCGGCCTGGTTTAGCTCTGATGGCTCCGGGAGATCAGCATATGGAAGTAGTCAAAAAAAATGATGGGCTCTATGTGAACTGTTATAAAGGAGAGAAGGTTGGGGGTCATTGTCCGGCTGTAAATGTTTTGTATGATTCAATTGCTAAGGTAGCTGGAGACAAAACCATTGCTGTGATCCTTACCGGGATGGGTGCGGACGGAGCTTCAGGATTACTTAATCTTAGAAAGAACGGAGCATTAACAATAGGGCAGAACCAAGAAAGCTGTGTAGTATATGGGATGCCGAAGTCTGCGAGGGATCTCGGCGCCGTAATATATGAAAAGCATTTGGATGAAATTGCTGAATTTATTTTAAAAAACATTTAATTTTGATTTATTAGAGCAATTTTAGAATTTTAATAAAATAATAAGGTGTTAGTCACCAATGCTTCGCCGTAACATAACGCCGAGGTTAGGTCACATGAAATTCGAAATTGTTCAATGCTATAGCCAGTACACCGGATTGGGTTGTAAATTAATTACATAGATTTTATTGTTGTAGATTAGTATCATTGGTGTTATAATTCTTTGTGAATTATTATCGTTACAGTACAATAAAATTTTGTAATGAATTACCTTGCCACAAGCGACGGGGTACTGGTAATATCTATGCGGCAAGCCGCGAGGTATGTACCGATTTATTGTAATCAAAATATAAAATACGAAAGGGCGTGTTTTGATGGATTTTTTAGCAAATATAAAGGCCTTGGCAAAGGCTGACAGAAAAACCATTGTGTTGCCTGAAACAGGCGACATGAGGACTTTGCAGGCCGCAAGCGTAATCCTGACAGAGGAATTAGCCGATATTATACTGGTGGGGGAAAAGGAGCAAATCAAGCAAAAGGCAGAAGGCCTTGATTTGACTAAGGCTGTTATTATTGATCCCGCGAATTATGAAAAAACAGATGAATTTGCAAACAAACTTTTTGAGCTTAGAAAAAGCAAAGGACTTACTTTGGAAAAAGCAGAAGATTTGATCAAAAACAACAGTCTGTATTTTGGCGTTATGTTGGTAAATGAAGGGATCGCTCATGGTATGGTAGCCGGAGCGGCGAATGCAACCGCTGATGTATTGCGTCCTTCTTTGCAGATACTAAAGACAGAGCCCGGTGCAAATTTGGTTTCGACTTTCTTTATAATGGCTGTACCGGATTGTGTTTTTGGTAACCAGGGTGTTTTTGTGTTCTCTGACGCCGGGCTGAATCAAAATCCTACTGCGGAGGAACTGGCCCAGATAGCAATCAGCAGCGCAAAATCCTACGAGCAGTTAGTTGGCGGCGAACCAGTTGTTGCAATGCTGTCCCACTCTACAAAGGGTAGTGCAAAGCATGCTGATGTAGACAAAGTAATTGAGGCAACCAGAATGGCGAAGGAACTTGCGCCAAACCTTAAATTAGACGGCGAATTTCAGGCAGATGCTGCAATCGTTGAATCGATTGGAGCACAAAAAGCGCCAGGCAATGATGTTGCCGGCAAAGCGAACGTACTGATATTCCCTGATCTTGATGCAGGAAATATTGGATACAAATTGGTGGAAAGATTAGCAAGGGCACAGGCGTTTGGCCCAGTAACCCAAGGAATCCGCAAGCCGGTTAACGATCTTTCTAGGGGATGCAGTGCAGAAGATATTGTAGGAGTAGTCGCCATAACGGCGGTTCAGGCTAAATTTAAATAAGAAAGGTATTACAATTTAACTGGCGCAAGGAGGCTTCCAGTGGAGTGATAAAAAAGTAAGATGCGAAACTTTTCTAAGCGCACTTAAATGTTGTATCTTTGTGACGAAAAGTTTATTCTTTAATTATTTTGGTGTGTTAGTGCCGTATGTTAGATTGCATTAGAGGGAATATTTATGACTAATTTATTTGACGGAGTAGAAAAGTTTGGACTCGAGGGTTTGCAAGGTTTAGATATGTTTAAAGCCGATAAACCAGTGAATGACAAAGGGAAAACAATAAAAAAAGAGTTTGAAATCACAGATTATATTTACGACAAATCATATGTTTGCCCTGTGTGTGACAAAACGTTTAAATCGCCAACAGTGAAAATCGGAAAATTGAAGCCTGTTTCCATCGACTATGACCTTCGTCCTATTTATCAGGAGCAAGTTCAGCCACTGTTCTATGATATTGTGATTTGTATACACTGTGGGTACAGCGCGATCAGCCAGAAATTTAAATCAATACTAGAAAAGCAAGCTGATGCGGTCAGAGAAATTATCACCCCCAAGTTTATACCAGTGGAATATCCCGCATTGCTTACCGTGGATATGGCAATAGAGCAATATAAGTTAGCGCTTTTAAATGCGATAGTTAAGACAGCGAAGGATGGAGAAAAAGCTTATATCTGTATGAAACTGGCCTGGCTTTATCGCTTAAAAGAAGATCACAATTTGGAAATGGAATTTATTGATAAGGCATATACTGGCTTTTCTTCGGCTTATATCAATGAAGTCGCGCCAATCTGCGGACTGGATGAGCCGACAGTCATTTATTTGCTTGCGGCATTTTCTAAGGCTTTAGGCAAATATGAAGAGTCTTTGCGGATGCTTGCCAAGTTAATTATATCCAGAGGTGTTTTACCTAGGCTAAAGGAACGAGCGCGTGAATTGAAAGATGGGATTAGATTAGAACAAGGAAAAATGAAAAAAAGCGCTCAGTAGCTGTTTTGTTGTTTGTTGAACCAATGAATAGTTTTATGTTATATGTGAAAGAAACCCGCCGCAATGTAATCCTAATCTCATTTTTAAATTGAGATTAGGATTACATTGGCAGCCGGTGATATAAAGCTTATATGGGCGGTTAGATGGGAGAAATATTATTATGAAAGTATTGGTATTAAATTGTGGCAGTTCCTCTCTTAAATATCAATTAATTGATATGGCAAATGAAAATGTCCTTGCAAAAGGGTTGTGCGAACGTATTGGAATCGAAGGTTCCAAGCTCAAGCATTCGCCTGAGGATAAGGATGAGTTCGTTTTGGAAGAACCTATGAAAGATCATAACGATGCTGTTAGAATGGTCATGGATGCGTTGGTGGACAAAACACATGGCGTTATCCAATCGACGGACGAGATCGGTGCAGTGGGACATCGCGTGGTTCATGGCGGTGAGTTTTTCAGCGGTTCGGTAGTCATTAATGACGAGGTAATTAAGGCTATAGAAACATGCAGCGACCTTGCACCCCTTCATAATCCCCCAAACCTGATTGGGATTAAAGCTTGCCAGTTGCTTATGCCTGGTTTGAAACAGGTTGCAGTATTTGATACGGCGTTCCATCAGACTATGCCACAGAAGGCTTATTTATATGCGATACCTTATGAATTATATGATAAATACAAAATTCGCAGGTATGGATTCCACGGAACAAGCCATAAATATGTTTCCGCTAAGGCGGCAGAAATGATGGAAGAATCAATTCAAAATCTTAAAATTATCACATGCCATTTGGGAAACGGCGCCAGCGTTTGTGCAATAGACGGAGGCAAATCGGTAGATACCAGCATGGGCTTTACACCTTTGGAAGGCTTGGTGATGGGAACTAGAAGCGGCGATATTGATCCAGCTGTAATTTCCTTCTTGATGGAAAAGGAAGCTATTAGCAGCAAAGAGGTAGAAAATATCCTGAACAAACAATCGGGTGTGTTGGGCATATCCGGCGTATCCAGTGATTTTAGAGATATTGAAGCTGCTGCAAAGCAAGGCAATCAGAGGGCTAAGATGGCCTTAGAGACATTCTATTATCGTGTGGCAAAATATATCGGCGAATATGCCGCTGCGATGAATGGCATAGATGCAATTGTTTTTACAGCTGGCCTAGGCGAAAATAGTTCTGACACCAGAAAGGCGATTTGTAATTACTTAGGATATCTTGGTATTGTGATTGATGAAGATGAAAACCGTAAAAGAGGAAAGGCAGTGGATATCGCTTCTGCAGATTCAAATGTTAGAGTGTTCGTAATCCCTACGAACGAGGAACTGGTAATAGCCAGAGACACAAAGGAATTGATTGCGCGACTGTAAATATACCTATAAAATTCTACAGTAAAAATATAGATTTTTTGTAGTGCTACGAATATACAGAGACACATAATTGTTTTGCATAGTATTTTTTAGAGCGATTTCAGATTTTATACGAACTAACTTCAGCGCTATGTCATTCATAGTGAAGCATTTTTGACAAACACCTCGTTACTTCATTGAAATTCTGAAATTGCTCTAATAGGCTTCTTGTTCTAAGGCAAGATTTCGTTTCCTTTTTGTCACCAAATCCAATTGATAGTATTCCTTTCGATTTTGTTTTTGCCAGGCGGTGTTTTGTGTGAATTTTATCCTGTAGTATTGTGCATTATGATGATATTCGCTAATCTGACAACATTGAGACACAAATAATAGTGTAGAAAGAAAACGCCGCTGCCGTAGCTATAAGCCAGCACGGAGTCAGCGGCGTTTGGCAATTCTAAATTTAGTTCTGCCATTTGTTCTTTCAATTCTTCTAAAATATTTGTGAAACTGCTTATATTGTTCCTTACCCAATCTACATACTTATCAGTATAAGAACTTATTTTGGGGATAGTTTCTGCAATATTAAGCCGATATGCATCAAGTCGATCAATATTCCCAATAAGATAACAAACGTAGTTTGATATACTACCAATTTCTCTGGCACACTCTTATTAAGTTTTGGTGAAATAGAATAACTTTTAAATAGGATTATATTTTCAAGCTAAATTTCTTAACCATAGACCTTAGCATTTCCGCTTGACTACTCAATTCCTCGGCAGCAGCGGCGCTTTCTTCAGAGGTAGCTGAATTACCTTGTGTTACCTGAGAAATATGTCCGATTCCTTCATTAGCTTGTTTTATTGAGGTAGATTGGCCTTTGGAAGCCACCTCTATTTTACCTATAATTTCTGAAACATCTGTCACTCCTTCAGCTATCTTAAATAGAGCTTCTGCGGTATTTTTCGCGATTTTAGTTCCATCATTAGCTTTTTGAATTGAATGCTCAATTAAATCGGTTGTTTTGCTTGCTGCTTCTTTACTTTTTGCGGCAAGGCTTCTAACTTCTTCGGCAACAACGGCAAACCCTTTTCCCTGTACTCCAGCGCGAGCAGCTTCAATGGCCGCATTAAGCGCCAATAAATTTGTTTGAAAAGCAATATCATCAATTACTTTTATAATTTTTGAAATGTTTTGGGAAGCCTCGTTAATTTCTTTCATCGCATTAAGCATGTCTGCCATTTCTATATTTCCTTGTTCAGCATTATTTTTTGTGATAAATGCCAGCTCATTAGCGGTTGTTGAATTTTCTGCATTTTTAGAAGTTTGAGCATATATATCCTCTATTGTCACGTTTAACTGTTCAACTGAACCTGCTTGCTCAGTTGCCCCCTGCGATAAGGTCATACTTGTTTCAGAGATTTGATTAGCACCGATTGCTACTTGATCCGCCGCCTGTCCTATTTCCGCCATAACATTATTAAGCCTGTTAATAATTGCATTTAATGAAAACTTAATATTGCTAAAGCTTCCAACATACTCTTTGTTGATTTCTATATTAAAATTATCAGAGGCCAGTTCATTTAATGTTAAGGAAATATCGTTAATATACATAGAAAGAATTTCAATCGTCTTGTTAATTGAGGCAGACATTTTTTCAAACTGTCCTTTATATTTGCCGGTAACCTTAGCATCGAGCTTACCTTCAGCAACAAGCGAAAGAACACTTTGAGCTTCAGTTAAAGGAGCGTCCACTATCTCAAGCAATTGATTCATTCCATTGATAATGCCTTTCCAATCGCCGGTAAAAATAGACTCGTCAACCCTTTTATCCAATTCGCCGTCCATTGCGGATTTTACTAAAAACATAACGCTTTTTTCTACATTTCTTAAATTTTCAGAAACATTATCTAAAATATTGTTTGCACTTCTTTTCTTTCCGGGAAAAAGCTTTAGTTTTGCACTGAAATCACCTTCGGCATATTTTTGGACTATGTTAAGCATTGTTATGGTATTATCAACATAATCTTTAATCATAAAATTGATACCAGATGCAACGTCTTGAAATTCTCCATTATATTTATCTGGTTCCATAAAGTATTCAGTATCTCCGGCTTTGTGATTTTCAGACATTTTATTCATATCGCTGAGAAGCAATTTAAAAGTATCAATCAGCACAGCAAAATTTTGGGTCAAAGCGCCTATTTCATCATTAACATCATATTTAAAATTAACGCTGAAATTGCCGGAAGCAACAGTATTTGCTGACTTGGCAAGATTTTTAATAGGCTTCATAATACTGCGGGTAACCACGACTGCCAATATAAAGCTGAAAATTACAGCAATAATAATTAAAGCAACAATTATTATTAATGCTGTGTTTTGAAACTCCTCCATTTTATTGCTTTGATTGTTAAGCAGTATGTCGTATTGCTCTGTTGCTTCTTCCAGAATCGCAATTGCTTCATCTGCTTTAGGGCGAACGCTTTGAAGATATTCATTTTGTGCTTGTTCAATATTTCCGTTTTTCATCATTTCCATGAGCTCTTTCGCTTCTTGATGTATGTATGCATGAGGCTCGTCAATTTGAGTTAATAATGCTTTGATTTTATCATTAGCGGTTTCCATAGCCTCACCACTAGCTCTCCACTTGCCAAGTGCACAATTATCAGGATCATAAGAGCCTGTAAATTCGGTATTAGTAAATACTGCCATCATCAAATTTTGTCGCCAAACATAGTGCGCATCTAAAACATCTGAGATGTTAGCGTTTGCGCTTTGCAGCTTTGTTTGCTCATAAGATAGTGCGGAAATTTTGTTTATGGAATAAAGTCCATAAATTCCAAGCGTCATACCTATAATAAATATGATCGTAAATCCAAGGTAAATTTTTGCTCTAATACTGATTTTCATGTTCACACAGTCCTCCTCTTGTTGTTAGTAGCTAATCTTGAAATAACAATTTATCCAAATCAATTAACTTCCTGGCTTTACCTCCCGTCTTGTCTAAATTGTGGATATATCGTTTATGATGATGGAGTATTGCGCTTGGTATTTGGTAGAATCTCTTTTTTGTCTATATGAACAACATCACACATACGGTCAATAATAAGTTCTA
Source organism: Holotrichia oblita (assembly GCA_023690525.1). Taxonomy (NCBI): domain Eukaryota; kingdom Metazoa; phylum Arthropoda; class Insecta; order Coleoptera; family Scarabaeidae; genus Holotrichia; species Holotrichia oblita. Next base: position 62,979 of record JALQSN010000134.1, on the reverse strand, counting down.
GGATATATTTCTGATAAATTATTATAGCAATACATGTTAATTTGTCATATTCCTGTTTGACCTTGACCTTTAAGGATTGTCTTATAAATACAATAGATATATAATTTAATTATCGTCTCCTATTTTAATATTCATGCGCTGCAAGACTTTTATTTTAGTCTCCCTCTATAACCATATTATGTAATTTTAGAAACAAGGTTACTCAATGTAAAGCATCCTGTATTGAAAGTAACCTTGTAATGCGAATTTACTGTTAAAAAAGCCAAAATAAATATCATTAATTATAGCTAATGTCAAACTCGGCAATTGCGCTTTTAAATTTTTCGGCTTGACTTGATAATTGCTGTGCTGACGAAGCCAATCTTTCAGATGTTAACGTATTCGTATGAGTAACACCAGCAATTTGATCAATTCCTTTGTTAACTTGTGATATGGCATTCTCTTGTTCGCCTGACGATGAAGAAACTTGATCTATTAATTGTGCTATCCGCGTAATCTTACTTACCATCTCACTTAATGCTGTAGCTGTACTTTTTGCAGTTTTTGTACCATTTGATACAATATTTACTGTTTTATTGATTAGTTCCGTCGTTTCAACGGTTGCTTTTGGCTTTTTGCCGCAAGGTTTCCTACCTCTTCTGCAACAACTGTAAAACCCTTTCCATGTACACCTGCTCTTGCCGTTTCCACTGCTGCATTTAAAGCAAGTAAATTAGTTTGAAAGGCTATATCCTCAACTGTTTTAATAATTTTTGATATACTCAATGATGCTTCTTCGATATCAGACATTGATTGAAGCATTTTGTGCATTTCTTCTGTTCCAACCACTTCGTCTGCTCTAATAGCTGAAGTAAGCTCATTTGCTTTTCGCGCACTTGATGCATTATCAGTTGTTTGCTGAGTAATTGTGATAACAGTGTCATTTAACTCTTCTACTGCGTTTGCCTGTTCTGTTACGCCTTGTGCTAAAGTCATACTGGATTCTATATTTGCTTTGCACATACTGCCACTTGTTCTGAAGAAGAACTGAAATCATAAATAAGCCTGTTAAATGTTTTGATAATATGATCTAATGCATCTTTTATTTCTTTAAAATCGCCTATATAAGATTTAGTAATTGTTATATCTAAATTCTGATTTGACATTTTATTTAAAATCTGACTGATATCTTTAATATATTTCGATGTGTTGATAACTGTTTTATTGACCGCATCTTTCGTTACTTTGAATTGACCCTTGTATTCACCTTTGATTAATGTATTAAAATTGGCTTTGGCTACTTCTTCCAGTACATCCGCTACTTCTATGATAGGCTTTTTTACCGAATTTAGCAAGTCATTTAATCTATGTGTCATAACTTTCCAATCGCCGCTGTATTGTTCTGCATTTATTTGAACCGTAAAATCGCCTTGGCTTACGCCTTCAATCAATAAAGATATTTCAACAGAAATATCTTTTAGGTTTTTCTGTAATAAATCCATATTTTCATGAATAATAACCTTTTTACCTGGAAATCTTTTAGCCTTAAATTTAAAATTACCTTTTGCATATTCTTTTACGTTGTCAGCAAATTCAAGTGTATCCGTGATTAAATCAGTATAATTTTTATTAATGGCAGCAGCAACTTGTTTATAGTCTCCGACGAACTTAGTTTCATTAATACGCGCTTCTATATCACCTAAATACATTTGTTCAGAGGTATGATTAATTTCTGAGATTAACATACTGAATATATTCACGATGCTATAAATATCATTTGAAAGTGTCCCTATTTCATCTCTTGTATTGTTCGAAATATTAATGTTCAAATTTCCGCTTGCTATTTCTTTAGCCGCTTTTGATAAATTTATGATAGGATCTCTTATTATTTTTGTAATGAAGTATGCAAAAACAACAGAGGCGAAAATAGCAAAAAGTGCAATACCTATGAGTATGGTATGCTTCTTTTCGCATTTTCCGATACTTTAGCTGACATTAAAACTGCCTCTTCTTCCGTATTTTGAATAAGCTGATCTAAAAGTTGGTTTGTTTTGTTTGGGGAAGCTGAACCACCTCGAATGATGGTGTCTACTTCATCTGCGCAGCCGGTCTCTATAGCCTTTATAATTTCATCACCTGTAGCACGGTAATCTACATTGATCCCATTAATAATCTCCCGTATGGCAGATGTAGCTTCACGTCTTTTTGCATCTTCAAGTCTAGTATCCCGGTTCATTACATCCTGAATCGGCTTTAAGATATTAACGGAATTTGCAATTTCCGAATTTAAAGTATCATATGCACTTTTTGCCTGATCTACCTGGTCTGCATTATATGCCATTCTTAACCTGTCCTGTCTGCACTGCGCAAAAAGACCTTCCGGCATCTTTTGCCAACACCAGTCCCGTTCGCTTGTTTGCAAATCACTGTAACGATTATCTATTTGGCTGACGATAAACGCGCTTGATGCAGCCAGAAAAATCGTTAAAACAATACCAATACCAAAACCAAATAACAACTTTTTTGCAATTTTTAAATTATTAAGCCATTTCATTTTTATAACAACTACTTATAAATTAAGCAACTTTTTATTGGCAAAACTGTATCGGAAAAGAATTGGTTTTTTCATTGTAATCAGCTAAAAATCACTCTATTGGTTGGCGAATTATTGAAATGCGGGTAGATGCTAAATAGGCAAAAAATTCTAAACCTCCTTGATTTGGTAGTGTGCTAAATTTGTTGAAAGTCATCCGCTCATCATCAGCGCAGTTTAAGAATCCAACCAACAAATTAGGCACACAACCCTTACCCCTTATAATTTAAACGTATTTACCATTGCCCTAAACAGCTCCGCTTGACTAGAAAGTTCCTGCGCAGCAGAAGCCTGTTCTTGGCTGGTTGCAGAGTTTGACTGTGTTACAGTTGATATTTGGCTTACGCCAATATTGACTTGCCCAATCGCTTCAGACTGTCTTTCTGAAGCCTGCGCAGAACCGTCAACTAAGGAAGTTATTTCAACGATTTGAGAAACGATCTCATCAAAAGCTTGCGCCGTATTATTTGCGATTTGTGATCCTTCTTTTACCTTTTCTATTGAACCTTCAATTAAACCGGCGGTATTTTTTGCAGCATTTTGGCTTCTGCCGGCAAGAGTTCTCACTTCTTCCGCGACAACAGCAAAGCCTTTGCCGTGTTCGCCTGCTCTTGCCGCTTCAACAGCCGCATTAAGCGCCAATAGATTAGTCTGGAATGCAATATCTTCAATTACCTTAATAATTTTGGATATATTATTGGAAGATTCATTGATTTGTTCCATAGCCGTCAACATTTCATGCATTTCCTTGTTGCCTTTTACCGCAGCTTCTTTCGTATGTAAAGCAAGTTTACTGGCATATTTGGCATTTTCCGCGTTTTGTTGGGTCTGACTTGCAATATCTTCAACAGTAGCGTTTAATTCTTCAACAGAACCGGCCTGTTCCGTTGTGCCTTGTGCCAAAGTCATACTTGCCTGTGATATTTGATTTGCACCGGAGGCTACCTGTTCGGCAGCGGTATTTATTTCACCCAACAATCTGTTAAAGACTTGAACAATTGTGTTAATGGATGTTCTCATTTCTATAAAATCTCCAACATATTCGCGCGTGATATGGTGTGTTAAATCCTGATTCGACATACTACCCAATACGTCGCTAATTTCCTTTATATAGGAAGATAGCATTGTCAAAGTATTGTTTAGTGTCGATTTCATTTCCTCAAATTCGCCTTTGTAACTGCCTTTTACAGAAACTTGCAGGTTGCCTTTAGATAACTGGTTCATCACGTCAATGGCCTCTCTGATCGGATTAATAACAGATGTCAGCAGCTTGTTAATACCTTCGGCCATCTTACTCCAATCACCTTTGTACATGTTACTATCCATACTTACGTCTAAATTTCCCTCGGATGCGCCGTCGATAATACTCACAATATCGCTATTAAACCTTCTAAGATTCTCCTTGACGGCATTGAAAGATTCCGTCATGATAATCCTTTGACCGGGAAATTGTCTTACGTCTATATTAAAGTTGCCATTACCAATATCCGAGACGAATTGGATTGAATATAAACAATTCTCAACTAAATCATCCACCATTCTGTTTACGCTTTCCGCAATATGCTTAAATTCTCCGTTATATGATGAAATATTGACTGAAAGGTCATCAAGATTACCCTCGGCAAAGTTGTCTGTCACTTTATTGATGTCGTTTATCAAACTTTGAATGACCGTTTTTAATTCAAGAAAGCTGTTGGATAACATAGCGATTTCATCTTTACCATTACTGCCCACAGAAACATTAAAATCGCCATGTGATATTTTACTGGCTGAAGTTGTAAGCGCCACTAAAGGATTTATAATATTACGCTTGAGCGCGCGTCTGATTAGTAATATGGCAATGATTGCTACCAGAGCACAAGGTAAAGCCATAATAAGCATAGAGCTGTTAAAACTCTCATATATAACGCTGTCTGGTATAGCCACATAAAGTATCCAGTCGGTGGTAGAAATATGATACGGCACTATGTAACGAGATACGCCATCATAATCTTTTATTTTCGCCATTTGTTTGCCAGATTCAAATTGGGAGACAGCCTTTACATATGCTTCATCGTCTCGTAGCGAAAAAGAAAAATCCTCTGTAGGCAAATATCTGTTTTCAGGATGAGTAATAATAAGACCATCTTTGTCAGTTAAAAAAGCGTATCCATTTCCAGCAATCTCTATATCCGATACGATCTTTAACAGAGAATCCATGAGTATATCCATACACAATACTGCATCTAAACCTTCTATTTTACCAATATGCTGGACGACTGAAATATTCATAGTGCCGGTTACCGCGTCAGGATAAGGATCAGTAAAAAATATCTCGTTGTTGGAAGCAATCGCTCTTTGATACCATCCGCGACTGGTAGCTGTCCATCCAGTCGGTCTTTCATTTCCTCTGGTAAATAAGCCTCTATCGTCTGAAAGTCCCATACATATTAAATCGACGCCGCTATCCTCAAGAGTTTCAAAAATCTCCAAAGTAGCATCTAAATCATCGACCGCGATCAGGCTTACCCCCACTTTCTCAGCTATTTTTTTAAAGGAGTTGAGTTGTCCGTTTATTTTTTCAGATTCATACGCTACCATTTGTCTTGTTTTTTCTAATGTTTCATCAAGGACTATTTGTCTCCCTATAAAATAAGCCAAAAAGAATATTGCTGTCATACCAGTTAAAAAAATAAAAATAAATTTTGTGACTAAACTATTGGTTTTCATTTAAACCCCATCCTTTCTTTAACACTGCGACGAAAGATTAAAAATAAAGACTGCTGTTTATGGGTATTCTGCAATTTTCAGATAATTCGAAAAGTTACATAAACATTGGTCCATGAATTTACTCTTCGTTGCGGCCTTGAATAATTCCATTAACAATTGTACTACATATCCATGGCGTTGTCATCCTCCTATTATGGTGTTTTAGCAAATTTATTCTAAGAATTGGCTATGCCTTTTCAACTGTTTGTCGAAACTTTGGTTTTGTTTGGGTTATCGGCAATGCCCACTCTGATAAGTATTATCTTCTATCTTCTCTCTTCTAAGCTTAAACTTAGCCAACGCATTCTTAAAGATTTCAGCTTGGCTGGAAAGCTTTTGAGCTGAAGAAGCGTTTTCCTCAGAGGTAGCAGCATTTGCCTGGGTAACCTCAGAGATTTGTTCAATCCCTTCCTTAATTTGTCTGATAGAAATATCCTGCTCATTTGAAGCATCGGAGACCTCACTCATGATAGTAGATATTTCTGTGATCTGTTCAACCATCTTATTTAAGGATACCGCTGTACTATTGGCAATTTTAGTTCCTTCTGAAACAATCTTCACTGTTTTATCAATTAATTCTGTAGTTTCAGAAGCTGCCGCCTGGCTTCTGCCTGCCAAACTTTTGACTTTCTCAGCCACAACTGCAAAGCCTTTTCCATACTCTCCGGCTCTGGCGGCTTCTATTGCCGCGTTAAGAGCTAAAAGAGTTGTTTGGAATGCTATGTCATCAATTACCTTTATTATTTTCGAAATATTTGAGGAGGCTTCCTCTATGCTAGCCATAGAGTTAAGCATTGCCTCCATTTCCTTTTTGTTCGCGATTCCGCCATTTTTGGCCTCTATTGAAAGATGATTTGCACTTTCGGAATTTTTAGCGTTATCATAAGTTTGCTGTGCTATAGATTCGATGGTTGCGTTCAATTCTTGCACCGCACTTGTCTGTTGCGTGGCGCCTTGTGAAAGCGTTATGCTGGATTCAGAAATTTGATTAGCTCCCGATGCCACCTGTTCAGCCGACGCATTGAAATCACTGATCAACATATTGAATGTGTCAACGATCTGTACTAAGGAATCTTTTATTATTCTAAAATCGCCTTTATATATTTTTGAGATGCTTAAATTTAAATCTTGGTTCGACATTTTCACTAATATGTTGCTTATATCTTGAATGTATTCGGAGATGCTCTTAACTGTATTATTAACAGCATCTTTCATGTCATGGAACTTGCCTTTATAATCTCCAAGTATGGTTACATTAAAATTCGCGTCCGCTACGTGGGCTAGAACTTCTGAAACTTCTGAGATAGGTGTGTCCACCGCTTCAACCAATTTATTTAAACTACTTACGATTTCTCGCCATTCTCCTTCATAATCGCTACTTTCAATTCTCACATTAAGGTTGCCATCCACAGCGTTTTCGATCAATTTTCTTATTTCCATATTGACTGATTTTAATTTAGCTTGCAACACGTCCAATATTTCATTCAATATTGCTTGAGGCCCTTTATATCTCTTAATTGTGGCTTCAAAATTCCCTTTCCCGTATGCTTCCATACATTGAATAACTTCCCAAGTGTTGCCTGCTAAATAATTGACAGTATTATTCATAGCTAAAGCAGCTTCTTTATATCCTCCAGAAAAAAGGGTTTCGTCTATCGCTACATCAAGCTCTCCATCCAGCAGCAGCGAATATGTATGATTGATCTTTTCTACAAGCAACGAAAATATGTCTACCACATCACCAAACATATTGGAAAGTTCTCCTATTTCATCCTTAGAGTTGCTCCTTATCGGCGCATCCAAATTTCCTGTGGCTATTTCCCTGGCGGCTTCAATTAGGCCTGAGATAGGTTTCCGAATAATCCGCGCTATGATAAACGAGACGATTATTGAGAGGGCGACTGCAAAAATCGCTATGCTTGTTATTATAAGTATGTTTTTGTGTACATCAAGCGTGGTTTGGTCTGCTACATCCTGCGCTTCTTGCGTTATGTCTTTTATATAGTTGTCAAGGATGCCGTTTGTTCGTTCAACCAAAGGCATCGCTTCATAAACAATTTCTTCTACCTCTGATAACCTGCCCTGTTTAATAGCGTCTTCTATTCTTTTTGCATATCCGGCATAATCAACAGTAATGCTTGTTAATAAGTCCTCCATAATTGCTAGATCTTTATCTATTGAAATTCCAGTTTCTTCATTATCTTTTTTCATAATTTCAATAATCTCATTGATGAGTTGGTTTATGGATTTAATAGTAGAGTCAAACTCATTCTTATAGTCTTTATAAGCTGTAGCACCGTCTGCCACATATGCCATTGAAAGCAAGAGCCTTCTGGCTTTGGTGTATTCCCAACCAATATCACGACAGATTTGATTTCCTTTAATTACGCCGTTATATAAGCTGGTATAGGTGTTATTTATGCTATTCATAAAATAAAGGCTGATAACGGTCAAAAATATAGTTAATAAAATCACGGCGGAAAATCCTGCCACTAATTTTTTTTGAATCTTCATATTATTAAACATTTTTTTCACAATAACTCCTCCAATCATGATGGTGTAATTTATAAATCATGCTTGATATTGCAATATACCTTTGAGAAATTTTCATGCTCTCTTGTCCATTCCCTGCACACACAAGCCTTCATGGTAGACATAATGTCGAGTGATAATATCAATGTAGTAACAAATATTATTAGACTTTTTACAAAACCTGATTTGCATTACCGTTACATAGCATAGCGAAAATAGAAAAAAACCGACATGAACCTCCTTGATAAGATATTGGCTGAACTTGTCGCATTTGAATGACGTATGCAGATGAGTGGTCCTCCCAGACAATAATGCAATCCCTGATTTAAGGCGCATAAAAAACACTGATACAGCGAGTTATGATGTCGGGAAAAAATTCACATGGCAGTTGCCACGAACGGGTTATCACATGCCTGAGGCATAACAACAGCAGACCTTTCAGACCAAGAAGGTGCGTTCATGATGTTTCATACATATGCTCCTCACTATCATATGTCGAAAAAATCTTATGCAAGGAAGAATATACTGGTGAGCCTTTTACCAATTTTATAGCTAATACAAATCTCAATTTAAAAAGAAGCAATCAAGCAAAAAATAATGATGATTCTTCGACTTTTTTGCGCCATATTGCGACTATTTTAAATTGAGGTTAGATTCCCTTGGCACAACCGTTGATTTTTAATAAATCTACAGAATTGTCAAAGTCAAGACTGTCTTCGACGTTCGTTTTAGTCTTGACTTTGACAATTCTGTAGATTTAATGACAGTGTGGTTGTGTAAAATTCGACACATACACAAAAAAAATACACCCTCCAATCGTTTTTGGAATAACCGCGAATGTTTACCTTTTAACTATGCCTCAATTTTTCGTAGAATACTAGACAGCCTACTGTATAACCGGTTCTATCTTGATAAATATGAGGAATGAACTGCCTGGTTTCATCATAAAAGGATGTTCCGGCAAATTTAGTGTGTTCATTGACCCACGCCTCTATCAGCCGTCCTGCCAAACGTTAAGTAATGGTATCAGAATCGCTGTTTTTATGCTCTTTCTTTTTACTTTGCATCCTCCAGGCACTTTTAGTTAAGTTAAAAATATAATTGACCAAAAACACCGAAGCCTATCCTCATGATTATAAAATTCTGCCAACATTATAGATAGCGTCATCTATAAAGCTACGTACCATATCCAATTCTTTTACAACACTCCTCATAGTTTCTAGATATGTTTCGTCGCTTTCTATGTACCATTCCATATCCGATTTGATACTACACATTTCTTCATGGATAGTTTCTATCTCGCCCAAAGTAAGTCTTTCCACGATATATAATAGCCTCATAATAATATCTGATTGCTGATTTGTACGTTCGACGAAGTTGTTTACACAATTATTAAAATGATTGGTGGCCATCGACATTTGTCCCAAAATCCTTTTGATCTCGGCAATCATATCTGTTTGCGTTTCACAGGTATTCATTAATTCGCATACATTATTGAGCAGTATCAGATATCCAGCATCTTTACCGCCGCAGCACATACGGTTTCCGACTACCCTATACTCCATGCCTTCATGCCACCAGCTTTTTTTGATATTGTCGTTTGCGTCTATTAAGTGACGGCTGTTCAATTCTTCAAAATTGCTATCTTGGTTCAATTTCATAATTTTTCGAGCTGTCTCGTTGACTTGCTGCCACTTTGCGTCTCTATCCGTTACGATAACCGGTATAGGAATGGAATCCAAGATTTCTTTATACCATTTAATATAGGATGTGGCTGATTTATAAAAGGTGATCCAAATTAGGATAATCATAATAAATATCACAGCAATAGAAAACCTTATCAAGTGCGTATTACCGTCAGAAAAAACCATTGAGGAAAACTGAAAAAACAAAAAACCTCCGCCTAAAATAATAATTAATCCACCTATAATGAGCTCAAAGAACAAATCTCTCCTACATAGTTTTCTGTAATGTTTTTTCACAATCAACACCTCGTTTTTAATACTAATACAAATCTCATTTAAAATAGGCACAATACGGCGCAAAGCTGCCTAAGAATCACCATTATTTTTTGCTTGATTGCTCCCGTTTAAATTGAGATTTGTATTAGCCTAAACAATATATTTTTTCATTATAATTCTTTGATCATAGCTTAAACTTGTTGACCATTGATCTAAACAATTCAGCTTGACTGGAAAGTTCCTCTGCTGCAGAAGCCTGTTCCTCGCTTGTCGCTGAATTATTTTGCGTTACTTCCGATATTTGATTTATGCCTATATTAATATGTCCAATTGCTTCTGTTTGGCGTATAGAAGCCTGTGTAACTTCACTGATAGTATCAGATATTTCATTAATTTCGGATACTATGGTCTCAAGAGCCTTTGCTGTCTCATTTGCAATTTTTGAACCCGCCGAAACCTTTTTAGTAGAACCTTCAATTAATGCGGCAGTGTCTCGTGCCGCGCTTTGGCTTCTTCCTGCAAGGTTTCGCACCTCTTCGGCAACAACAGCAAACCCTTTTCCATGATCTCCGGCTCTGGCTGCTTCAACAGAGGCGTTAAGAGCCAGTAAATTCGTCTGAAAAGCAATATCATCTATGACTTTGATGATTTTAGCAATGTTTATGGATGATTCATTGATACCACTCATTGCACCAAGCATCTCAAGCATTTCCTTATTACCATTTTCTGCTGTTTCTTTAGCTTTATGGGCAAGAGCATTGGCACGTTCGGTGTTTTTTGCGTTGTTTGCTGTTTGATTTGCGACATCTTCAATCGTGGCGTTTAATTCCTCCACCGAGCTGGCCTGTTCTGATGTGCCTTGTGCCAAGCTCATGCTAGACTCGGAAATTTGCCTTGAGCCTGCTGCAACTTGGTCAGCAGCAGAGCTTATTTCATGGATTAATAAATTAAACACATTCGCAATGTTATTGATTGCTTTTTTTATTTCCGCAAATTCCCCAATATATTCACGGTCAATGGCAACCGTTAAATCCTGTTTTGACATACTTCCAAGTACGGAGCTTATTTCCTTTATGTAAGACGCAAGCATTTTCAAGGTATTGTTAAGCGTAGATTTCATCGCATCAAACTCGCCCTGATAATCGCCAGTTACAGATATGTCCAGATTGCCAATAGACAGTTGATTCAGTACCGTGATGGCCTCCCTTATAGGTTTAACGATAGCTGCCAACAATCCGTTGATACCATTCGCCATTTTGCCCCAGTCGCCTTTATAGAGACTTGTGTTTATATTTACACTCAAGTTGCCTTGAGCGGCGCCCTCGATAATACTTACAATATCATTGTTAAACCTAATAAGGTTATCTTTGACGGCTTGAAAAGAATCTGTCATAACAATTCTTTGACCCGGAAATTGTCTCACATCTATATCAAATTTACCGTTTCCAATATCAGATATAACCTGAACTGAATATAGACAATTATCAACTAATTCACTTACCGTTCTGTTCACGCTTTCTGCAATGCTTAAAAATTCCCCATTGTATGCGGAAGTGTTAACAGAGAGGTCATCAAGATTGCCTGTAGCAAAATTGTTTGCCACTTTATCAATTTCAGTTGCTATGTTTTTAACTACTGTTTTTACCTCAAGCAAACTGTTGGAAAGAATAGCAAGTTCATCTTTGCCATTACTGCCTACGGAAACATCAAAGTCGCCTTTGATATTTTTTGTGCCGCTTGTGTGACATCATTCACGCCTCTTTTTATGTTATTGGCTATTATCATGGCAATAATAACGGCAAGCAATACCACAAGGAGCGAAACGGTGATTAAAACAAGCTTTGCGGTATTTGCGCTATTCGTTGCCGCCATGCTTGATGTATCCATAACCTCCTGAGCCGATGCAATTAAAGCATTCAGCTCACCGTCTATATAGTTTGCTATTGTGGCGGCTTCGTTAACTGATTCTATAGCGCCAGCCTCGTCGTTATTGTAGGCAAAAGCAAAGACATTCCTGACGATAGCTTCATACTCAGTATTAATCTTAGCCTGAATATCACCCACGCGATTTCTTCGTTCAGCTTTAGCCTTTCATCCAAGTTATTGTTTGCTTCCATAGTCGCAAAATAATTCACAAAGTGCCGTTGTATTTCTGTCTTTTCTGCTTCATAATTCGCTTTTAGCGAATCAATCGCTTTTATGTCGCCGAGCGGAATATTGTTGTGGCAACAATACGCCTATAGTCTAAGTAGCTTCGTCCTATCTCTATAAGAAGATTTTTGCGAAAACTACAGCACTGTCCATAAGATTGCTGTAATCTTTGTCAATCTTGTTTAATTGAATATATCCAAACACAGCCAGCACAAGAGTTAATATAATAACCATCCCAAATCCAAACAATAACTTTGCGCTTATTTTTAGATTATTCAGCTTCATACTATCATCTCCTAATAATATAAGTTCTTAGATATTAATTTTCTAGCGTTTTTATAAACCATATAATTTCAATTTAAATAAGGAACAATCAAGCAAAAAGGGACGATAATTGATTCTTAGGCATTTTTTGCGCCGTACTGCACCTATTTTTAAGTGAGATTAGTATCAGTTTGTAAATATCATCAACAAGTTTTCTAGCTTGGCGGCTTTATTGAATAACTGTCGGGGAACGAGTTTGTTTTTTGATATTGTAGAAAACGGACCTCGCTATATCGAATGACTTTATCATTAATAATGCAATGACTATTACCAATATAGAGACATAAATCACTATATAAAGTTTATTGGTTACGGTAAACTCATCAAGCAACTTCTTCCAATAAGCGGTTTCTTCCGGCCACAAGTCGTTATAATTATTTAAGAGCGGTGTCATTATTGTATCACCCGGTTTGATAAAAGAATTGTCTGAAGTGGTAATATTGATTGATGCAATTGTTTCTTTAAATCGTTTTATCTGAAGGAATCTGTCTGTGAACGTTCAATATTCTCAAACCTTACTTGCATTTTATTATTTCGGTAATGTCAAAGTTTAACCTTTTGGACTAATCGCTCGTTTGCTCAAAGAATTGCTTGATTTGCAATCTTTAGCCAAATATTTACTTCTGAAATGTGAAGCTCCTAAATATACGGCGATAGTTTGGAAGCAGCTTTTTATAAGAGCAAAATAGACAACATCTGTTTTTAGAATTGACTAACATCCAACAAGATTTATCGATATTGCATGCATATAAAAAGCCAGCTTCTAATTTACTTTTAGAATTATCAATAAATGAAGCCAGCATTTCTAAATATCATGGTTGTTCTAATCAGTATTTTTGTTTTCATTTATAGTTATCGTCGTTCCATAATAATCCAGATTCATACAGTTCCAATAAGGTGTACCTTAATGGTTGTATAGGGTATAACATATAACGCAATCAGTTAAATAACTAAACGATATTAAGGCTTGAATTACTATAATTGGAAAATATTAAAGTGAATATGTCTGAAAAAAATAACTCTATGAAAAAATTATCTATCTGTTGAAGGACATCAACTAAACGTTAAACTGTATATAGCCGACAAGGTTATAATTATCTTATAGTTCCTATTTTCTACAACTTTGATAATTATGATTCATGTGCTTGTATATATCCGGTTTATTATAACTTGTAATAAATATTGTTGATAACAAAAATTTTCAATATTTGCAACAAAAACCTGTTGATTTTGCAATGAAGCATTTGGCAGAGATATCGGAGATAATAACCTGTTAATGTTCTGTGCAAACTGAATACTATCAATGTCATTCGAAATTTAAGCTTATACCTCTTGGGAGGTTAATAATTTCTAAGCTTGTTTGTTGGATGAAGATAAATTGTAAAGTATATATCGAGGAATCTCGACAATTGGTTTACCGTGGTTGGTTGAAAAAAGTCATCAAGATCAAAATTTTCTGCCCCAAGATTCAAAAAACTAGAATTAAATAGCAAAAGATGTGTAAATTCAAAATAAATTCTTCACGCTTATCAAAGATCCCCTTATTAATTCTGTCACAATGGTTTCTCGAAACGCTATGCCGTTGGAATATCCCAATTAATGCCAGTTTCTCCAACTTCGTTTAATAAACGTAAGCGGAAAACTTGACATTAATTGGGATAATTGGACTGTGGGTTTAGAAACGGCTGTAGGCAAGAATTAATAATTGGCTGATAATGATAAGCGTCAAAAATTCATTTTGAATTAAATTTATCAGCTATTCAATTTCTAGGTGAAGTGCTGGGGCAGAAAATTTTGATCTTGATGACTTTTAACTACCCCAGAAATAAGACAATCTCGAGATTATAAGTACTCAATTTATCTTCAGCAATCTCTAAAATCGGGTTAACCTCTAACAAGCAAAATTCACCTTGAGCAATAGATGATTTTTGCACAGGATATTCAAATTTCGAACAATTGGAAAGTATTCAGTCCCGATATTTTGAAAATCAAGCAGGTTTTATCTCCGAATATCTCTTTGATGACATTATCAACAATATTTATTACAAGTTATAACTTAACTGGCACATACCGTGGGCAAAAATAATTGTTGAATAAAAACCGGAACAAATGAAGATATTAAGAAAATGTTATCTGGTTTTTCAAAGCTATTTATTTCTAAAGCCATTGTCGCCTAAACAATGTCGGATAATTTTTCAAGAGTTTATTTTCATCAGGTCTTTTGCCTTTAATATAAAAATTCAATTTTTTATAGCTGATTGCGTTATATGTATGTATACTGTTATAATTAGTTCGAAAAAGGTACACCTATACGGACAATGCTAGTTTATAATATGTGGATAACTTTGTCAAATAGAAATCAATAAACGTCAGTACTTAGAAATAAAAGGTATATGCCTGTTGAATATAAACCAATATTCATTAAAAAGCAGATACGCCTAAAAAATTAGATAATTATTTCATCATGGTTATCACAGTCTTTGACGTTATTGGCAAATTTGTAAAGGTTGATTTTTAAGATTAAGCGTTTTAATTGCCTCTTTTGCGCCTATGGTTTCTCTTCCATAATTTATATATCTCGTCAAAATTTGACGGTCGTTCTATTTGTGGTCTGCCTAGATATTTTTCCCTGTGCCTTTGCAATCGCTATACCTTCCGCTTGTCGCTGCCTTATGTTTTCACGCTCTCCTGTTCTGCAACATAGGATAATATTTGTAACACAATATCAGATATAAACGTACTCGTTAAATCCTGGTCGCTTTTTGTCGTATCCAAGAGGGGAAGATCGGTTACTTTAATATTGGCTTGCAAATCTTTGGTGATTTTTTTTCCATTCGTTAATAATTTCATTGTAATTGCGTCTAAGCGGTCAATGCTTTTTATGATGACGATATCACCCTTGTGTAAAATGTGTGTTAATTTTTGATATTCAGTCCTGTCAAAATCTTTACCACTGGATTTATCAATAAATATATTTTCATTTTTACCTGAGCCTTTTAATGCCGCTATTTGACGGGCTAAATTTTGATCTTTGCTTGATACCCTTGCATATCCATATATTTGATTTTTCATATTCTAACACCTCTTTATAAAGTTATATAAGCAAATGATAAAAGTTATTGCCTATAAAATCAATAATTTATTTGAATGAATCTGAATTGTTTTTCGTTTCCCGTTTATTGCTATACTATTTTAACCTTTCTTTAATCCCATCAATATAACTGTTAAGCATAATTCGAAGGTTAAGCCAATTTGCAAGACGGTGAAAAATTCTTGAAGTCTTATTTTTAGCTTTTATCATCTAATTAAGTATTCCCAAAACGTCGATTTTAAGCGTTTTATTTCTAAAGCAAATTGTGCGATTGCTACGTTATTTTATTATAGGTAATTGTTAAATGTAATCTTTAGAAAGAGCAAACATATATTTATAAAAATGAATTATCCTGCCGGAAGCGACAAGGTATTGGTAATAAAAAAGAGGATATCCTAACGTTCCAGCCGCCTGATAAAAAATCAGGCGATTTTTCTACTCCAGCCATCTGTAAACATCCAGTGAGTGTGTAAGGTGTACTTGACATATAATAATGATTTTACATATGCTTGGTGGAGTTTACATGACACAACAAAGGGAGACAATGTTATGCTCAATAATGTAAAACGCCTCCAGAGAAAAACATATGAACTGACACAAAAAGAGATGGGAGAGAAAGTAGGTGTTTCGCGCCAGGCAATCAACGCCATTGAGACAGGCAAATTCGATCCTTCAATCTGAAATACTTCCTATGACTTGGCACAATTTTTTTCGGTATTTCTATAGAAGACTTGTTTTATTTAGAAAGAGGATAGGAAATGAAAAGTATTTTAGAAAACCCCTTGGTTAATGCGGTATGTGTCAGCCTGTTTTCCCGCCTTTTACGCTTTAGTTTTTATAACGCGCACAGGTAATACAGATTTTGAATGGTTTTACTATGAAGGCGATACGCCGTTTTGGATAGCATGGAGCGGTTTTCTTGCCGCTGGGCCTTTTATGAATATTGTCATGGTGCTGATTTGCGTATTTATGTACTCGTTTGTGGTACTTCTGGTCACGCGGTGCCAACCATATGATGAATACTAAATTTTAACAGATTGAAAACCTATACGATCCCGTCGTTTGCACTGCTCACGGTAGTAAACCTTACTCCTGATGAGCAGAAATGGTACTAATCAATGGAAATATGAAAAAAACAAATTATGAACAGAAGGTTGATTTAGTTGACATTACAGTAACGCTGGACGTAATGCCACGCGCCATACAGATGGCGGGAAGGTTTCGTAAAAAATGAGATATCCTGTTGGGCGGGCGGCATTCATGTCTTTATCATCAGCCCTGGTGAATGTTGATGCGATTGGTATTGGAGCCGCGGAGCAGATATGGTGCGCATACCATGGCTACATATGGATATACAGACAGTTTTACTCTTTTAAACATAATGCGTCGTATGCCGAAACGCAAGGTGTAGCGAACCGTTATATTCTATTCAATTTGTTTTACCGCAAATTCGTTAGATTTACCTCCATGATACGTTGGGGCACCTGGCGGCGCTAATTTCTTATCGAATAAAATAGCAGGAGTAAGAAGCTGTATTCAATAACGGCGAAGCAATGTGTGCAAATGAGAAATCATAAACACGTTTTCAGCATAAACAGTTTTGATTTCAAAAGTCTTTTGATAGCCTGGGAGAGTTATCACTCCAAGCAAAGGTGCGTTCGACCCAGCGTTTAGGCAAAACTGAAACTCCGGTTTAATCCGCTTTGATATATCAACTACTAAACCAAGTTGCTCGGAAACGTCTTCTTCAAAAGAATTTCGATAACCGGCATCTCCGCAAAACCTCTGAATTGTTGGATATTTTTCAAATACGGATTTCGCTGGGTTTATGCCGGATTTTGTGTCGTGGACATTTGCGGCATGAACAGTGATAGCAAGTAGATTTTCCATTGTATCCACTACGATATGTCGCTTGCGCCCTTTGATCTTTTTACCGCCATCAATACCGCTATCTTCACAAGCCGATGTTGTTTTTACGCTTTTGGAGTCGATAATGCCGTGGGTTCGAACCCGTTTGCGGTTCCCACCTTCCCTTGTTTTTTGCAACAGTGCCATTCCTGGTTCCCTCTTTTTCAGATTTAACTGCCCGGCCATAAAATGACCAAACCCCAGTATATGCCGGAAAATCATTCCCAAAGCCCCACTGACATCCTGTTCTCACCAATTACAAGACTGCATTTATTAAATCTCCCTTAGCGTGCTCTGACAAATCCCACTGCCCTTTTGTTACTTTTGAAAACTGGTTCATTCATTATCCATTGCTTATCTGTTCAGTCTGTGCTATTTCCCCATCTTTATCCCCTCGTCTCGAATTATTATAGCATTTATGACATTGAATACAGGTTCTTATAATGATGAAGCGTTATATTAAAACCCAAAATATATTTCTATATATACTTGTGACAATATTAGCTTTTTGGACTTACCGCACATTGGCTCAAAATATGATAGTTATGCTAAGACCATATGTTTGCGATGTGGTTCTCTATCAGGCACTTAATTTGAATTTATACCTGATTTGCAGGATACAGGAGGTTAATGGAGTTATTCATAATCAGCGAAGTTACTTAGGGAGACAAGCTTTTCGTATGTTTGTTTTTCATTTTTGTCATTTGTCGATTGGATAATTACAGGGTATGTTAAATAAGACTTGCCGGATGTTAACTTTTTGCGTATTCTCAATTTTATTATCGTATATTATTACAATTATAAGAGTTACTGCAAGCATACCGTTTTGTGAAATGCCAAGCTTTAAATTGATACACACTGTTTTATCACTTATTATTTATTTTAGCTCCGGACTTGTACTGTATACTTTCCTGAGCCGTCATAAATTAAACTGCAAAAGGAGATACGAATGATGAACATAGATAAACCAAGAAAAATTACTAGAATTTATAACTTTACCTCCAAGGTATAATGGCGGTATTACTTGCAGCTTGTATTCGAAAGGCAAGTGAATATCACCACATAGAGCTTACTATTATTTTTGCTGTTGAGCTTCTGATAAACATTACCGTTATCGTATATTATATGAGTCATAAGGAGCAGGAAGGAAATCAATATCAAAGCGTTGTATACTTTTTTAGCAGCTTGATGATAATATTTTCATGTGGCGTTTCACGATGTTCAGCAGTTCTCAAGTTCATCAGTAATTTCTCCGGGAGCAGCTTTATCTCCTTTTGCAACTCAGTTTCCGCAGTTTATCTTTCAATAGCGATTATCGAATCGGCGGAAGAAAAACCCCAACCTGACGACCACTATTGCACTGTGTTTAGCATTGCCGAGTATCAGTTTTATCTTTTATTACAATCCTCGCACACACTGGGCGATATTAGCATAGTGTTGGCTATTGGATTGCTATGCGTTTTCCTGTTTTTATTGGCAAAACTGGGCTTTATCATATATATCAAGCACAGGAAGCCTGTGTGGAGAGGCAACAGGCGGTTCCGGTTATTCGAATAAATACCGTATATTCATAGCGGCCATCTTGCTTCCACAAGCGGTTTGTTGGTTAACCGTGTTTTATTCTGGAATGATATATTAGGCGATTTTTTCAAACATATGGTTTCACATAATAGCCGTCTTAAACGGCTTATTTCTGCTGGTTGACATCAACAAGACCAAATACAAACGCACCTTATTCTATTTAAAGGTCACCAGTTTATCTTCATATCTTATTTCACGCT
The DNA here is from genome assembly GCA_023690525.1 of Holotrichia oblita. NCBI lineage: Eukaryota > Metazoa > Arthropoda > Insecta > Coleoptera > Scarabaeidae > Holotrichia > Holotrichia oblita. The sequence goes on along the minus strand of JALQSN010000134.1, from coordinate 43,911 downwards.
GATTTCATTCCTTATATACTTAGGATTATAGGCATTATTTTTTACGGTCTGGGCTTGCTTGTTTATGTTCCTGTTGTTATTTTTGTTGTCCAGATAAAACAACTTTTGGGGATTTCCAAAATTTTGAAAAATGTTTATCAGAAGCATGCAATCGGAATAATAGCTATCGTTGGTTTTTACCCTGCCCATGCTCATTGCTGTAAATTTCGGCATTGATCGAGTGAATTTCAATAACGCCGTGGCTTATATTAATATTGACTATCATGCTGATGCTGGAAGAGGGGAAACAATAGATTTTGGCAGGTTAAACCGTTCCATCAGTCAAATTGAGGATACAATGATATCCCACCCGGAGAAGCAGTGGCTTAACTTTTATGCCTGGAACCCCGATTATATCAACTGTCTACCGTTATATCGCGCTGGATAGTATGTTTTTAGAGGATATACCATCTCATGGGCGACACTTGCACTTCTAGGCAATAGATCAAAATCAGGAGCGGTATGGAAGCTAGTTGTACGGCCTATATTCCGCTTCTGTTGGGATGTCCAAGCAGTTATAGCATCAGCATTATTATCAGAAGTATTTCCTTTGCTCCACTTGTTGTAATTTTGCAGTATTCCGTTTTGATGGTTTTTCAATTAAGCTAATTTATAAAAGGTGATCCAAATTAGGATAATCATAATAAATATCACAGCAATAGAAAACCTTATCAAGTGCGTATTACCGTCAGAAAAACCATTGAGGAAAAACTGAAAAACAAAAACCTCCGCCTAAAATAATAATTAATCCACCTATAATGAGCTCAAAGAACAAATCTCTCCTACATAGTTTTCTGTAATGTTTTTTCACAATCAACACCTCGTTTTTTAATACTAATACAAATCTCATTTAAAATAGGCACAATACGGCGCAAAGCTGCCTAAGAATCACCATTATTTTTTGCTTGATTGCTCCCGTTTAAATTGAGATTTGTATTAGCCTAAACACTTTGATCATAGCTTAAACTTGTTGACCATTGATCTAAACAATTCAGCTTGACTGGAAAGTTCCTCTGCTGCAGAAGCCTGTTCCTCGCTTGTCGCTGAATTATTTTGCGTTACTTCCGATATTTGATTTATGCCTATATTAATATGTCCAATTGCTTCTGATTGGCGTATAGAAGCCTGTGCCACTTCACTGATGATGCAGATATTTCATTAATTTCGGATACTATGGTTTCAAGAGCCTTGCTGTCTCATTTGCTATTTTTGAACCGCCGAAACATTTTCTATAGAACTTTCAATTAATGCGGCAGTGTTTCTTTCGCCGCGCTTTGGCTTCTTCCGGCAAGGTTTCGCACTTCTTCGGCAACAACAGCAAACCCTTTTCCATGATCTCCGGCTCTGGCTGCTTCAACAGAGGCGTTAAGAGCCAGTAAATTCGTCTGAAAAGCAATATCATCTATGACTTTGATGATTTTAGAAATGTTTATGGATGACTCATTGATGTCACTCATTGCACCAAGCATCTCAAGCATTTCCTTATTACCATTTTCTGCTGTTTCTTTAGCTTTATTCGCAAGAGCATTGGCATGTTCGGCGTTTTTTGCGTTGTTTGCTGTTTGATTTGCGACATCTTCAATCGTGGCGTTTAATTCCTCCACCGAGCTGGCCTGTTCTGATGTGCCTTGTGCCAAGCTCATGCTAGATTCGGAAATTTGCCTTGAGCCTGCTGCAACTTGATCAGCAGCAGAGCTTATTTCATGGATTAATAAATTAAACACATTCGCAATGTTATTGATTGCTTTTTTTATTTCCGCAAATTCCCCAATATATTCACGGTCAATGGCAACCGTTAAATCCTGTTTTGACATACTCCCAAGCACGGAGCTTATTTCAGTTATGTAAGACGCAAGCATTTTCAAGGTATTGTTAAGCGTAGATTTCATCGCATCAAACTCGCCCTGATAATCGCCAGTTACAGAAATGTCCAGATTGCCAATAGACAGTTGATTCAGTACCGTGATGGCTTCCCTTATAGGTTTAACGATAGCTGCCAACAATCCCGTTGATACCATTCGCCATTTTGCCCCAGTCGCCTTTATAGAGACTTGTGTTTATATTTACACTCCAAATTGCCTTGAGCGGCGCCCTCGATAATACTTACAATATCATTGTTAAACCTAATAAGGTTATCTTTGACGGTTTTGAAAAGAATCTGTCATAACAATTCTTTGACCCGGAAATTGTCTCACATCTATATCAAATTTACCGTTTCCAATATCAGATATAACCTGAACTGAATATAGACAATTATCAACTAATTCACTTACCGTTCTGTTCACGCTTTCTGCAATGCTTAAAAATTCCCCATTGTATGCGGAAGTGTTAACAGAGAGGTCATCAAGATTGCCTGTAGCAAAATTGTTTGCCACTTTATCAATTTCAGTTGCTATGTTTTTAACTACTGTTTTTACCTCAAGCAAACTGTTGGAAAGAATAGCAAGTTCATCTTTGCCATTACTGCCTACGGAAACATTAAAGTCGCCCTTTGATATTTTTTGTGCCGCTTGTGTGACATCATTCACGCCTCTTTTTATGTTATTGGCTATTATCATGGCAATAATAACGGCAAGCAATACCACAAGGAGCGAAACGGTGATTAAAACAAGCTTTGCGGTATTTGCGCTATTCGTTGCCGCCATGCTTGATGTATCCATAACCTCCTGAGCCGATGCAATTAAAGCATTCAGCTCACCGTCTATATAGTTTGCTATTGTGGCGGCTTCGTTAACTGATTCTATAGCGCCAGCCTCGTCGTTATTGTAGGCAAAAGCAAAGACATTCCTGACGATAGCTTCATACTCAGTATTAATCTTAGCCTGAATATCACCCACGCGATTTCTTCGTTCAGCTTTAGCCCTTTCATCCAAGTTATTGTTTGCTTCCATAGTCGCAAAATAATTCACAAAGTGCCGTTGTATTTCTGTCTTTTCTGCTTCATAATTCGCTTTTAGCGAATCAATCGCTTTTATGTCGCCGGAGCGGAATATTGTTGTGGCAACAATACGCCTATAGTCTAAGTAGCTTCGTCCTATCTCTATAAGAGATTTTTGCGAAACTACAGCACTGTCCATAAGATTGCTGTAATCTTTGTCAATCTTGTTTAATTGAATATATCCAAACACAGCCAGCACAAGAGTTAATATAATAACCATCCCAAATCCAAACAATAACTTTGCGCTTATTTTTAGATTATTCAGCTTCATACTATCATCTCCTAATAATATAAGTTCTTAGATATTAATTTTCTAGCGTTTTTATAAACCATATAATTTCAATTTAAATAAGGAACAATCAAGCAAAAAGGGACGATAATTGATTCTTAGGCATTTTTTGCGCCGTACTGCACCTATTTTAAGTGAGATTAGTATCAGTTTGTAAATATCATCAACAAGTTTTCTAGCTTGGCGGCTTTATTGAATAACTGTCGGGGAACGAGTTTGTTTTTTGATATTGTAGAAAACGGACCTCGCTATATCGAATGCATTTATCATTAATAATGCAATGACTATTACCAATATAGAGACATAAATCACTATATAAAGTTTATTGGTTACGGTAAACTCATCAAGCAACTTCTTCCAATAAGCGGTTTCTTCCGGCCACAAGTCGTTATAATTATTTAAGAGCGGTGTCATTATTGTATCACCCGGTTTGATAAAAGAATTGTCTGAAGTGGTAATATTGATTGATGCAATTGTTTCTTTAAATCGTTTTATCTGAAGGAATCTGTCTGTGAACGTTCAATATTCTCAAACCTTACTTGCATTTTATTATTTCGGTAATGTCAAAGAAAGTTTAACCTTTTGGACTAATCGCTCGTTTGCTCAAAGAATTGCTTGATTTGCAATCTTTAGCCAAATATTTACTTCTGAAATGTGAAGCTCCTAAATATACGGCGATAGTTTGGAAGCAGCTTTTTATAAGAGCAAAATAGACAACATCTGTTTTTTTAGAATTGACTAACATCCAACAAGATTTATCGATATTGCATGCATATAAAAAGCCAGCTTCTAATTTACTTTTAGAATTATCAATAAATGAAGCCAGCATTTCTAAAATATCATGGTTGTTCTAATCGGTATTTTTGTTTTCATTTATAGTTATCGTCGTTCCATAATAATCCAGATTCATACAGTTCCAATAAGGTGTACCTTTTCGAACTAATTATAACAGTATACTACATATAACGCAATCAGTTAAATGCAAAAAATTGGCTTTTATATTAAAGGCCAAAATGACCTGATGAAAATAACTCTCTATGAAAAATTATCTAACTGTTTAGGCGACAATGGCTTTAAAAATAAATAGCTTTGAAAAAAACCAGCGTCACATTTTCTTAATATCTTCATTTGTTCCTCATTTTCTACTTCTTCAACAATTATTTTCATGCCCACGGTATGTGCCAGTTCAGTTATAACTTGTAATAAATATTGTTGATAACTGTCATTTTCAATATTTGCAACAAAAGCCTGCTTGATTTTCAAAATATCTACCGGCAAGCTTTCCAAATTGTTCAAGTTTGAATATCCTGTGCAAAAATCATCTAATGTCACAAGTATATTGCTAGCTCTTAGGAGGTTAATAATTTCTAAACGCTGATTGCTGAAGATAAATTGAGTACTTTCCGTAATCTCGACAATTGTCTTATTTCTGGGGTAGTTAATAGTCATCAAGTACTTTCAAAATTTTCTGCCCCAGCACTTCACCTAGAAATTGAATAGCTGATAAATTTACATTCAAAATAAATTCTTCACGCTTATCAAGATCCCCTGATTTATACTTGCCTACAGCCGTTTCTAAAACCCACAGTCCAATTATCCCAATTAATGTCAAATCTTTCAACTTCTGAAATAAACGTAAGCGGAGAAACTGCGCCTAATTTCGGACTATTCCAACGGCATAGCGTTTCGAGGGCGCACCATTCCCCCGTGACAGAATTAATAATTGGCTGATAATATAACGTCAAAACCATTCATGTCTTCATTTACACATCTTTTAAGGTTTAATTCTATATGTTTTTTAAATCTTACTTTCATTTCTTCTTTGATCTTTAATACTTTTCTCAACCAACCACGGTAAACCTCTGGTATAAGTCCTCGATATATTCTTTTACAATCTCTAAATCGGGTTGTCCAACAAACAAGCAAAATTCATCTTCGCCAATACGGTATAAGTTTAAATTTCGAATGTTGCGTGATAGTATTCAGTCCCGCACGAACATTAACAGGTTATTATCTCCGATATCTCTTCCAAATGCTTCATTGCAAATCTTCAACCGTTTTTCATGTAATTACCGCAAATTTTTGACTGGCAAAAAGTATCTCTCCTGTATAAAAACCGGATATATACAAGCACATACATCATTATTATCAAAGGTTGTAGTCAATATTTCTATAAGCATAATTATAACCTTTGTCGGCTATATACAGTTTAACGTTTAGTTGATGTCCCTCTTTTGCCGATAGCAACAACCCTCATAGTGTTATTTTTTTCAGACATATTCACTTTAATATTTTCCAATTATAGTAATTCAATCCTTATATATCGTTTAGTTATAAAAACTATGTCTATTAAGGTTACCCCTATACAATCCATTAAGGTACACCTATACGGACAATGCTAGTTTATAATATGTGGATAACTTTGTCAAGCGAAAGAATCAATAAACGTCAGTACTTAGAAATAAAGGAGTATATGCCTGTTGAATATAAACCAATATTCATTAAAAAGCAGATACGCCTAAAAATTTAGATAATTATTTCATCATGGTTATCACAGTCTTTGACGTTATTGGCAAATTTGTAAAAGGTTGATTTTTTAAGATTAAGCGTTTTAATTGCCTCTTTTGCGCCTATGGTTTTACTCTTCCATAATTTATATATCTCGTCAAAATTTGACGGTCGTTCTATTTGTGGTCTGCCTAGATATTTTCCCTGTGCCTTTGCAATCGCTATACCTTCCGCTTGTCGCTGCCTTATGTTTTCACGCTCCTGTTCTGCAACATAGGATAATATTTGTAACACAATATCAGATATAAACGTACTCGTTAAATCCTGGTCGCTTTTTGTCGTATCCAAGAGGGGAAGATCGGTTACTTTAATATTGGCTTGCAAATCTTTGGTGATTTTTTTCCATTCGTTAATAATTTCATTGTAATTGCGTCCTAAGCGGTCAATGCTTTTTATGATGACGATATCACCCTTGTGTAAAATGTGTGTTAATTTTTGATATTCAGTCCTGTCAAAATCTTTACCACTGGATTTATCAATAAATATATTTTCATTTTTTACCCCTGAGCCTTTTAATGCCGCTATTTGACGGGCTAAATTTTGATCTTTGCTTGATACCCTTGCATATCCATATATTTGATTTTTCATATTCTAACACCTCTTTATAAAGTTATATAAGCAAATGATAAAAGTTATTGCCTATAAAATCAATAATTTATTTGAATGAATCTGAATTGTTTTTTCGTTTCCCGTTTATTGCTATACTATTTTAACCTTTCTTTAATCCCATCAATATAACTGTTAAGCATAATTCGAGGTTAAACTGGTGCAAGACGGTGAAAAATTCTTGAAGTCTTATTTTTGGCTTTTATCATCTAATTAAGTATTCCCAAAACGTCGATTTTAAGCGTTTTTATTTCTAAAGCAAATTGTGCGATTGCTACGTTATTTTATTATAGGTAATTGTTAAATGTAATCTTTAGAAAGGCAAACATATATTTATAAAAATGAATTATCCTGCCGGAAGCGACAAGGTATTGGTAATAAAAAAAGAGGATATCCTAACGTTCCAGCCGCCTGATAAAAAATCAGGCGATTTTTCTACTCAGCCATCTGTAAACATCCAGTGAGTGTGTAAGGTGTACTTGACATATAATAATGATTTTGATATGCTTGGTGTAAGGTTTACATGACACGGCAAAGGAGACAATGTTATGCTCAATAATGTAAAACGCCTCAGAGAAAAACATAGACTGACACAAAAAGAGATGGGAGAGAAAGTAGGTGTTTCGCGCCAGGCAATCAACGCCATTGAGACAGGCAAATTCGATCCTTCAATCTGGCTCGCCTATGACTTGGCACAATTTTTCGGTATTTCTATAGAAGACTTGTTTTTATTTAGAGAAGAGGATAGGAAATGAAAAGTATTTTAAGAAACCCCTTGGTTAATGCGGTATGTGTCAGCCTGTTTTCCGCCTTTTACGCTTTAGTTTTTATAACGCGCACAGGTAATACAGATTTTGAATGGTTTTTACTATGAAGGCGATACGCCGTTTTGGATAGCATGGAGCGGTTTTCTTGCCGCTGGGCAGCACATGAATATTGTCATGGTGCTGATTTGCGTGACTGTACTCGTTGTGGTACTTCTGGTCACGCGGTGCCAACCATATGATGAATACTAAATTTTAACAGATTGAAAACCTATACGATCCCGTCGTTTGCACTGCTCACATTGATAAACCTTACTCCTGATGAGCATGAAATGGTACTAATCAATGGAAATATGAAAAAAACAAATTATGAACAGAAGGTTGATTTAGTTGACATTACAGTAACGCTGGACGTAATGCCACGCGCCATACAGATAGCGGGAAGGTTTCGTAAAAATGAGATATCTGTTGGGCGGGCGGCATTCATGTAACATGTAGCCCTGGTGAATGTTGATGCGATTGGTATTGGAGCCGCGGAGCAGATATGGGTGCGCATACCATGGCTACATATGGATATACAGACAGTTTTACTCTTTTAAAAACATAATGCGTCGTATGCCGAAACATAAGGTGTAGCGAATACCGTTATATTCTATTCAATTTGTTTTACCGCAAATTCGTTAGATTTACCTCCATGATACGTTGGGGCACCTGGCGGCGCTAATTTCTTATCGAATAAAATAGCAGGAGTAAGAAGCTGTATTCAATAACGGCGAAGCAATGTGTGCAAATGAGAAATCATAAACACGTTTTCAGCATAAACAGTTTTGATTTCAAAGTCTTTTGATAGCCTGGGAGAGTTATCACTCCAAGCAAAGGTGCGTTCCACGACCCAGCGTTTAGGCAAAACTTCAAACTCCGGTTTAATCCGCTTTGATATATCAACTACTAAACCAAGTTGCTCGGAAACGTCTTCTTCAAAAGAATTTCGATAACCGGCATCTCCGCAAAACCTCTGAATTGTTGGATATTTTTCAAATGCAGATTTCGCTGGGTTTATGCCGGATTTTGTGTCGTGGACATTTGCGGCATGAACAGTGATAGCAAGTAGATTTTCCATTGTATCCACTACGATATGTCGCTTGCGCCCTTTGATCTTTTTACCGCCATCAATGCCGCTATCTTCACAAGCCGATGTTGTTTTTACGCTTTTGGAGTCGATAATGCCGTAGGTTCGAACCCGTTTGCGGTTCCCACCTTCCCTTGTTTTTTTACCAACAGTGCCATTCCTGGTTCCCTCTTTCCAGATTTAACTGCCCGGCCATAAAATGACCAAACCCCAGTATATGCCGGAAAATCATTCCCCAAAAGCCCCCACTGACATCCTGTTCTCACCAATTACAAGACTGCATTTATTAAATCTCCCTTAGCGTGCTCTGACAAATCCTGCCCTTTGTTACTTTTGAAAACTGGTTCATTCATTATCCATTGCTTATCTGTTCAGTCTGTGCTATTTCCCATCTTTATCCCCTCGTCTCGAATTATTATAGCACATTTGTGACTTTTATTGAATACAGGTTCTTATAATGATGAAGCGTTATATTAAAACCCAAAATATATTTCTATATATACTTGTGACAATATTAGCTTTTTGGACTTACCGCACATTGGCTCAAAATATGATAGTTATGCTAAGACCATATGTTTTTGCGATGTGGTTTCTCTATCAGGCGCAATTTGAATTTATACCTGATTTGGGATACAGGGAGGTTAATGGGTTATTCATAATCGGCGAGGATTGCTTGGGAGACAAGCTTTTCGTATGTTTGTTTTTCATTTTTGTCATTTGTCGATTGGATAATTACAAGGGTATGTTAAATAAGACTTGCCGGATATTAACTTTTTGCGTATTCTCAATTTTATTATCGTATATTATTACAATTATAAGGATTACTGCAAGCATACCGTTTTGTGAAATGCCAAGCTTTAAATTGATACACACTGTTTTATCACTTATTATTTATTTTAGCTCCGGACTTGTACTGTATACTTTCCTGAGCCGTCATAAATTAAACTGCAAAGGAGATACGAATGATGAACATAGATAAACCAAGAAAATTACTAGAATTTATAACTTTACCTCAAGGTATAATGGCGGTATTACTTACGCTTGTATTTATTCAGGCAAGTGAATATCCACCTATAGAGCTTACTATTATTTTTGCTGTTGAGCTTCTGATAAACATTACCGTTATCGTATATTATATGAGTCATAAGGAGCAGGAAGAAATCAATATCAAAGCGTTGTATACTTTTTTAGCAAGCTTGATGATAATATTTTCATGTGGCGTTTTCACGATGTTCAGCCAGTTCTCAAGTTCATCAGTAATTTCTCCGGAAACGCTTTATCTCCTTTGCAACTCAGTTTCCATGATTTATCTTTCAATGGCAATTATCAAGCGAATCCGGCCGGAAGAAAAACCCAACCTGACGACCACTATTGCACTGTGTTTGGCATTGCCGGTATCGGTTTATCTTTTATTACAATCCTCATACACACTGGGCGATATTAGCATAGTGTTGGCTATTGGATTGCTATGCGTTTTCCTGTTTTTATTGGCAAAACTGGGCTTTATCATATATATCAAGCACAGGAAGCCTGTATTGGAGGCGGCAGGCGGTTCCGGTTATTCGAATAAATACCGTATATTCATAGCGGCCATCTTACTTCCACAAGCCGGTTTGTTGGTTAACCGTGTTTTATTCTGGAATGATATATTAGGCGATTTTTCAAACATATGGTTTCACATAATAGCCGTCTTAAACGGCTTATTTCTGCTGGTTGACATCAACAAGACCAAATACAAACTGCCCTTATTCTATTTAAAGGTCACCGGATTTATCTTCATATCTTATTTCACGCTGATTTTCATTCCTTATATGCCTTACGGGATTATAGGCATTATTTTTTACGGTCTGGGCTTGCTTGTTTATGTTCCTGTTGTTATTTTTGTTGTCCAGATAAAACAACTTTTTAAGGATTTCAAAATTTTGAAAAATGTTTATCAGAAGCATGCAATCGGAATAATAGCTATCGTTGGTTTTTTACCCTGCCCATGCTCATTGCTGTAAATTTCGGCATTGATCGAGTGAATTTCAATAACGCCATGGCTTATATTAATATTGACTATCATGCTGATGCTGGAAGGGAAACAATAGATTTTGGCAGGTTAAACCGTTCCATCAGTCAAATTGAGGATACAATGATATCCACCCGGAGAAGCAGTGGCTTAACTTTTATGCCTGGAACCCCGATTATATCAACTGTCTACCGTTATATCGCGCTGGATAATATGTTTTTTACAGAGGATATATCCACCATCTCATGGGCGACACTTGCACTTCTAGGCAATAGATCAAAATCAGGGAGCGGTATAGAGCTAGTTGTACGGCCTATATTCCGCTTCTGTTGGGATGTCAAGCAGTTATAGCATCAGCATTATTATCAAGTATTTCCTTTGCTCCACTTGTTGTAATTTTACGGTATTCCGTTTTGATGGTTTCAGTGCCACGGCTAAATCTTGTATCATGTTTAATGCCTATCCGTAAAACACTCTCGTCTATAGCACCCTGGGTATCTATTATAACATAGTAATTATTGGTTTATTACCGATGCCCCGTCGCTTGTAGCGGGGTAATTCATTTGTTACCATTACCATAACACCAAGCCTATACTTATCCGCAATATAGAGAATGACGTTTTTGTGGTGATGATATGTATTTTTAAACGCATCAATCTTAAGAATGGGGGGGGAAGGATATAATGAAAGTGGCCTTTGAGGATGGAAAAACGGGTAGGTGCTATAAAACAGTTTCTACGAGGACAGACTTGAATAAAAACAGGAGTAACAGGTGAAAAATTGGCAAACTGCTTCATTAGGCGGGAAAAGATTAATCAGGTCAGGGAAACAGATCATTTTCCGAATCTTGATTGATTACTTAGAAGTGCTCGTGCAATCTGCACTTCGTCCAACGGGCTTAGCAGATGTATAAGTGGACAGATTAAATCCCAGCCAAATTTTTTCCTGATGGTTTTGAGTTCAAACTTTATGGACGGATTGAATCAGTTGTAGCAGCGATAGCGCCATTTTGTTCAGAATGCTCATGTTGTTGAAGACGTTTTTGTCCATGGTGGCATTATCATCTTCGGCAAAAGCTACCGTCTAAATGCCAGTGCAACTGATTTTCGATGCTCCAATGGGATCGGATAGCGTCTGTGCATAATTCAATGTCCGTCAGAGATGAAATGTAGTAACGGTGCCTCTTGGTTTGTTTTCCACTCACCAACTTCTGTCTTAATTTCGTAACATATGAAGGACTTAACATATCGTCAAGACACATTGATTCTATTGCCAACTGGTTTCTATTTTCACCTTTTTTATATCTTTCCATATGGCTTACCCCATTCGATTTATAAGGTAATTGTACCATATTTCTGCAATTCCTCCTCTATTTCAATGTCCGTTTTCACACAGTCTGGCTTAAATAACGAATCTCTGCAACCTTTATGGCCAAGGCTTTTTTCAGTTGACTGAGTTCTTGAACTAAGAACAAGTTGGTAACCGTTTGCAGTTCTTCGAGCTTTATCATTTCTAATACCTGTCTAAATGTGTCGTATGACGATACTCCTGATTTTTTGTACTGCGATATCATTCCGCTTAACTTGGTTTGGTAAGATTCTAAAAAAATTTGTATATCAGGCCATGCATCCGCTCCGAACAAAACAGCCAGAAATGATAACAAGAATATATATGGCAAAGGATAATTTATTATTTCCTGCAACCTGGCATCACCTCGCCCATGTACGGGCACTATCCGCTTTAACTCTATCAAGTCTATTTTTTATGTATATGGTTCTTAATTGATGCGTTAGCATCTTCAATAAAAAATACCGTAAGCCAATTTTTGCTTACGGTAATATAAACGTGCTATGATTCTACCATTGTTCCGCCATTTACATGCAACACTTGCCCGCTGACATACTTGGAGTCATTACAAGCCAGGTATACATATACAGGCGCAAGCTCAAATGGCTGTGCGGCTCTTTTCATGGGAGTATTAATCCCAAATGTCATGATTTGTTCTGCACTATAACTTGCAGGCTGTAAAGGCGTCCACACTGGCCCCGGTGCTACTGCATTGACCCTGATACCTTTATCTACAACCGACAATGAAAGCGATCTCGTAAACGATACTACAGCTCCTTTTGTAGCCGAATAATCAATCAGTTGCTTATGTCCGGCATATGCTGTTACAGAAGTGGTATTTATAATTGAATCTCCATCCTTTAAATAAGGAAGCACTGCTTTTGTCATATAAAAACAAGAAAAAATATTAGTTGCAAATGTGTCCATCAACTGTTTGTCGCAAATATCCAGAATACTCTCTTGAACAAACTGTACTCCGCAGTTGTTAATTAAAATATCAATTCTATCAAACGCTTTTAATGTTTCTTTGACAGCCATGCCAGAGGTTTCAGGCTTTCTAAGATCACCTTCTACCAATATGCATGTGCTTCCGCATTTCTCAACCCACTTTTTAGTTTCCAGAGCATCTCGCCTTTCATCAAGATATACAATCGCGATATTAGCACCTTCTTTGGCAAAGGCCACTGCTACTGCCCTGCCAATACCGCTGTCGCCCCCGGTAATGATTGCCGTTTTATCTTTAAGCTTGCCACTTGCCCGGTATTCGGCATTATCAAATATTGGCCTTGGGTTCATTTCATATTCAAATCCAGGCTGTCTGTTCTGATGTTGTGGTGGAAAGCTGACTGGAACCTCTTTACATTCTTCTTTCATTGAGTAATAGGGGTAGACTGGATACATTGAAATACCTCCCATACTTAAGATAGTTATGACACTAATCTTATTTTAAATAGCCGCAATCCAGCGCAATTATCATATATTATGCGCCTATCCGAGGAAATATTCCACAAATATGCCAACTGACTATTTTAGCCGCAATCTTTTCTGTAAGTGCAAAATAATAGATTTAACGTGAAATCCCTTAAGATCTTTCATGTAAAAAAATGAGTAAATAATTGTCATGACCGCAAAAGCGGAGATATAAACATCCTTCAGGTCAAATATAAAAAAACCTTTTAAATAGATATAATCCAGGCTACCTGACCAAAATACCTTATCAATAAGTGAACAAAATGAACCTGAAACAACAAAAAGAAACAACATATCTATCCATGCCATATTTTTGTACTTTTCCCTGACAAAATCGTATACCACAAGAACGACGACGATTACAAAAAGCACTAAAACAACATGGGCTATCTGTCCCACGCCTAGCTGAAATAAGCTGTTGATCCAAGAAAAATCCGTATTTAAATGCGGCTTAAAATACAATAAATCATGTATAATTACCAGCTCTTTCTCCATAAAATAAAAATTAATTACAACTTTTACTATCTGGTCGAGCATGATCAAAAGTATTGACCAAAGGAAAAAAGTCTTGTATCTCATATAAATTCCCCTTATTAATATAGGTTATGGTATAATATAATAAAATATTATAATAACAATTATATATTGTCAATTGAGGGAGTAGAATAAAATGACTAAACTATAAGAATTTCAATTTCAGGTAAAAAAATTTCGGATATTGACGGGGCCATATGTAGAGATCCTGTTTGATGTGAAGGCCGAATTCGGCAAAAGCCGTGTGTTACTGATGGCGTACCCTATGAAGGTAGTATTGTAAAATGGGAACGCCCTCTGTTAACACAACTGTTATAAAAAATTATAATCCCATAGCTGTCATATATAGCTGCCAAGAAATTAATACCTAAGTTAATTCCAATAATTTTATTGATCTTAAATTCAGAAACGACGAGATAATCTTTGATCATATGGAGAATATACCGAGATTTACTATGCTGATAAGTCTGGTTTTAAAGAATACGATTTCCGAAGTTATGACTATGCGCCCAACGAAAGAGTACATAGAAGTTTATCTCAATGGAGATGTCATACTGTTTATAAATACAGTGATCCTGAAAATGCGATCTCGGCTCTGCTTGAGTCTATTGACTTAGCAATGTTAGTTTCAATTTGCGTGGTTTAAACCCGCCGACTTTAAGGCTGTATATGCTTTAAGTCTTAAAAAATGGTATACTAACTCCGAAGGGATGATAGCATGTCAGCAGAATGTAGTAACTCAAGTCATGAGATGTATGATACCAAATGTCACATAATATTGAGTAGCAAAATATCGATACAAAGTATTAGGCGGGAACATGCCAAAACGCTTAAGGGAACTTATGTGTCGAGGCTGTGAAGCCTGAAGGATAACAGTAGTGCAGGGGAGTATTGGGAAAGACTATGTCCACATGCTCACATCCTGTCGGGCAAGTCTGGCATCAAGTAAAATTGTACAATATTTAAAGGGTAGAGCGTCAAGGCTTCTGCAAAAAAGAATTTCCCAAGCAAAATTAAAGAAAAAGTATTGGGGACAGCACTTGTGAAGCAGAGGACATTTCTGTGTAACAGTAGGCAACGTAATTGAAGAAGCCATACGCCGATACATTAAAAATCAAGAAATTTTAATTTATATAAGCGTAGTCCTAACGTTGTTTGTGATATTGCTAGCATAAGCTTTGGCTAATAAAAAACCCTTTCATATGTGATTATGGAGGTCTTTTGTGTTCTTGCTGAATGTCTTAAAAATATCGTAATATCCAGCGCTCCAGGGTGTTTTTATACAAAAAATGCTTGAATATATGGTAAAATACGTTATACACAATTACATAAGGCGGTTATTGACTTGTTGCTTGAAGGGAGGATTGGAAAAAATCTGACTTAAAAGCAAAAGATGGCCAACAGCGGGAAGGCAAAACAAAAAGCAGTATAAAAGTCCATCTATACCGCCAAAAAGCGACATATTAAGCAAGAAAAGAATATTAAACCGACCAAGACACCTCATTGTTAGCAGTAGTGCTAGTGTTTGCGGTGGATTCTATGCAAACATGAATACGGCTGTTTTTGGCTAGCCAAAGCCTTTATAAATTATCAAGGTCATAATTAAATGGCTTGATCTCTCTGGTAGTTGCTATGTCCTGTGCTGGTTGAGCGAAGCTATTGTTGCAAAATGAATTTTCGGTTTCTTTAAAACGAAGTAATTAGTTATAAAAATAGCGATGATTACAGTAGTGAACAAGTTATGAGGCTATATCTTTTCAATAGCGAATCGTAATGATTCAAACATTTATGCCACCAGCATTTTGCCATAATATGATGGTAAAGGGTTTTTGGTATAGCAATTTTAGATTGATTGATAGAATTTTCATTTATTTGGAATTGTTCTTTTCGTTTTTTAAGGAAGAATAGAAAAAATAGCAGGTCATATATCGAGTACGGATTGCCGTTTTTGTTGTAGATTTAAGGTGCAAAAACTCCCGGAAGGGCGCACTTATATACTGTCAACGGCGGTATATAAGTGCGCCCTTAAAAAACAAGGGCATGGAGCTTCTTTAATATTATAAATAGTTAAATTATGTTTCTCTTGAATTTGCATTTAGAAAGAATATTTCTGTTATATTTTTCGATACACTTATTAAATTGACGTTTTTATATACCACCAGAAAGCAAGCAAGATGTTATTGGCCTAAATCATGTGCCCTAAATTTTGAGGAGGTTTCTGTCGAACCTTAAAGAAGGAGCGAAACAGCCTAAAATTAATATTCCTGCTGTTTTAATTGTTCTGAGTTATACGTTAGCACAAAGGTATAGGATAGTCTCTCTTGTTACACACAAGAGAACGTTTGTCGTCATTCTATTTTAAATTATTATTTTTGTTCTTTAATTCGTTTTTTCAGTAAATTCCATGTTTCATTACCCATAATACCGTCTGATTTTATATGTTCATTCATTTGAAATTGTTGTAATGCTTTAAAGGTGTTAGTTCCAAAATGTCCATCTGGAGTGTCATTATAATAGCCTAACTCCAAAAGCATTATTTGCAACATTAGTACATCGCTTCCAATTTTGCCATTTACCAGTATACGAAAGGGAATATTGTCGTACTTTATATGTACGGGAACGCCAGCAGTCATATAACCTTTTAATTCTGCGACATCAGCATTTTTCATTCTGATGCATCCATGAGATGCATTGATGTTGCCAACCGCCCATGGTTCGATAGTTCCGTGGATACCGTATTTTCCCCAAGGCACATTCAGCGCTATCCAGCTGCCTCCAAATTCAGAGCCCCAATGCTCAATATCAGTAACATGCCATGAGCCAACCGGAGAAGGATCTTCTTTAGTACCCCCTGAAACGGGCCAGGTTTTTAAAACTTCCTTATATTTATAAAGTGACAGGGTCATATAATCCAAGTCAACATGCACCGAATAACCTTGTTTTGCTGGTTTGAAAGGAACTAAGGCCGTTTTATAATTCCATTGAGATCGATCCGGCTCTGGCATGTTTTTGTGAATAAAGATATCATCCATTGATTTGAGTAATAGGGTAGCTATAATGAGCAACACAATTGTAAGCCCAGTTGTTATTAAGTAATATTTAGGGATATTCTTCATTAAACATTCTATCTCCATATAGTTTAATTATTAATACTATATGCACAGGTTGTTTTGGTAATAACAAATATTATTTATATAAAAACAGATTTAATTTAGTGATAGGAAATCAGCTTTTAATTATAGACTGTTTTTTTATGTTGAGCTGTTTCTACCGGATTAACGTCATTATCGTTCAAAGTATCTTTAGCCCTAAACACTAACGTAGTATTGGAAGAAGACCCTGAGAACAGAGAAAACTACGGAGCAAAGCATGTTTTTTTACGATTACAAAAGGAGAGTTACGGGTATGCAGGCTGTTATTCAGCTGTTTACCGCGTTATGAAGGCACACTAAGCAATAAAATGATACTGAAACTCACATATCTAACTAAAGATTTTACATTATGGTGGTTAAGAATTGACAATAGGAAAAGAAAATGAATTACCCCGTCGCAAGCGACGGGGTATCGGTAATACCTAGAGGTATATACCTATTCATTGTGATCAAGGGTATTCTAAATATACTTGAGAGTTAAAAGTTCTGTCAAAAAAAGGAGAGCAAAACCAGAAAATGCGTTATCCTTGTAATGAGTGAAAAGGAGAGACGCTTGCCTGAGTCGGCCTATGAAAACAATATAACTAAAGATGCCAGAACAGGCAATACAAATGTGGAAATATATTAACGATAATTTGATAAAATTTCGGGATTGTTTCAGCCGTGAAACGGTATTCTGGTGGTTGGTAATAACGGTCGTGGAACTAATGGTAAGTTTTGAACATTATGGAATTACGAACATAATTCGCATGTTGTCCATCAATCCGGGTTTTTATGAAAATCTTGTTCATTTTTTCCGTACCACATCATGGACAGTGAGCGGCATAATGAAGCGTTGGATAAGAATTATATTTGAGCCGGGGCTTGTTTACCGCGTGGACGGGAAACCCGTGTTCATCGGCGATAGCGTCAAAAAGAGCAAAGAGGGTAGTAAAACCCCATGTGTTAAGAAATTGCATCAAGAGTCCGAAAACTCCGGAAAGTCCGAATACATATACGGCAGATGTTTGTTTTTGCTGCTCTCATTGTCTATGCGCTTTCACGATGGAAAAGAAATAATCGGCAAATGGGCTGGTGATGAATTGGCAGAATACAGCCATATAGTACAACTAATTCATGAAGCTTTTGCCATTTTAGTTTTTGTCGGGGTACCGTCAATACTCCTACTCGACAGCTATTCTTTGGGTGTCCCGGCTTTGACAGCCTTAAATATGCTTGAGCAGAAATATGGCAATTTATTGGCTATTGTCACAAAGGCGAAGAGTAGTTATGTCGCTTTTGAAGAACCTCCCGCTAAAACAGCTCAGCGTGGCAGGCCGCCCGTAATAGGCAAATCAAGTTGAGCGAACTGTTTGTTTCCGAGACAGCTTCGTTTGTTCAAACGGAAATCAGTATATACAGCAAGCGTGAAGCTGTCAGCTATCTCGTGAAAGATCTGCTCTGGGGCGAAAAATTGCATCGAAAATTGAGATTCGCTTTAGTCAGGCGCGGCACGACAAAAGCCATACTTGCCTGTACTATCTTACACATTGCGCCAACTCAGATAATTGAACTTTATGCCAAACGTTTCAAAGTTGAATGCTGTTTCAGAGCATTCAACCAAGTTATAGCAGGATTTGCCTGGCCGCTATGCCAAGGCTTGACCGGTTTGTCAAAAACGACGTCATATGTGAGAGAATAGCATCTGTTCCGAAAGAAATGCAAGCTAAAATAGTCAATGCGTTTTTAGCTACTGAAGGCTTTGTCATAATATCTTGTATAGCATTTGATATCATACAATTCGTAGTTTTACTTTTTGGAAAATCAATTAATGGCAGTGCCTTCCGCTGGTTGCGCACAAGAAGAAATGTTTTACCATCAGAAGCAACAGTACCCGATTTTATACGGAAAACGATTTTTCATTGTTCTTATTTTCCGCCCGATTTAGACATAAACTGTATTATTCAGTCTACCCAAGCTCCAGATGTTAATGTTCCTGTAGCTTAATTTGTATCCACTTGAACAAGAACTTTTAACCCTCAAGTAAATATAGAAATACCCTTGATTAATTTTTTATATAAGCGGGCCGCCGTGTGTATTAAAGAAACCTTAGCACTGGTTTGAGCGCTCGATACAGCAAATAACCAGAAATAGATAATATTGCGCCTTTGATAATGTTGAACGGGGCGACTGCTAAAACAATTAACAGTTCAAGATTGGTGACAACGGGGTTAATCTTTTGTGCCATGCCGAGGATTGCTTCCATTGGAAAGCCAAGTATTGCTACATATGCAGGGATCAGTATAAAATAATTGAACAATCCGGCAACGATTGTCATAACGATTGTTCCTGCGATCGAACCAAGAACAAAAGACTTACCTGTCTGGCGCTTGTTGTAAAATGCTGCGAGCGTTAGCAGATAAGCACTTCCGACGACAAAGTTAGCAGCCTGGCCAATCCCTGCCGAGGTCGTTTGAAAAAGACGGAGTAAGTTTTTGATCAGTAGTACAATAATACCGCCAAAGGGGCCTGTGGACAACAGCGCCATAAGTGCGGGAATATCTGCCAGGTCGAATTTTAAAAAAGATGGAAAAATCGGGACCTGAATCTCAAAGAAGGAAAGCGCAAAAGATATTGCAGCAAAGATAGAGATTTTGGTCAGGGTTAAGATAGATATTTTTTTTGATTTAGTGGTGCTTTGAATTGTTGACATTTGGATTCTCCTCGTATAATATGTTTTAGAGTTCAGATAAATGATGTCGAAAACGCTGGGACATATTTTTTAAATTTTAATAAAGCAACTAGCGAAACCGAAAATAATTGGTGCAGGGCTTTGCTGAAGCGGTTTTGACTTCAAAAGCCCAAAATAATGGGGATGGGGCTTTGATCTTTTTCAAAACTCGTTAATCTTCAAGGCAAGCATCAATTTAGTTCTGTTCTTAATTGGCTGAATCTAAAATTGTTTTAAAATATTACCCCAATGAATGTTTATAAAGGATTACTCAGTGCAAAAATATTCCTAACAGGATATTGCGAAGGTCACGTCTTACATCTCCTGCGAAACCAATTGGTTATTGCTTAGAAAGCTTGACGCCTGACTTAAACATCACATTCTGCTTACACAGATGTTGTGTCCTTTTAAGTGGCTTCCAGCAAAGCTTACACTTAAAGGTGAATGCTAATTATGCGAGGTTGCAGTTAGTGTTTAAGATTGGGATAACCCTTTAATGTATTTTTGTTTAAAATAAAGAATAGAAAGGTGGTGAAAACATGAAGAAAATAGATTTTCTTTCTACCTTATTTGTTGGTATTGATGTAAGTTCAACGGATAATGTTGTTTGTGCTATTGATTTTCATACAAATAAACATCTTAAATTTTCTGTAGGCAACAATCAACCTGGAGCATGAACTCTCCCAAAAGCTTGCTGCATTTCTTTTGAAAAACAAGCAATTTTCAAGAGTTATGATTGTTTTGGAATCAACATCGTTTTATAGTACACATATCGCAACTTACCTTTCTTCTACAGAAGAACTGTTGCCTTTTAACACCTATGTGTATTGCTTAAATCCTAAGACGATTGCTAATTACAAAAAATCATTTATTGACCTTGACAAAACCGATCCTGACGATGCTTTCTTAATTGCCGATTTTGCCAGAGTTGGGCGTGTTACAAATGAACCGTGGAGAGGTTCTCAGTTTCCTTGCACTCCAAAGGCTTACGCGCCATAGATTACATCTTGTCGAGTCCATCACTCGTGAAAAAGCATATATGGTATCCAATATGTTTTTGAAATTTAGCGAATTGACTATACTTTCGGACGAAGAAAGGCCTTTTCAGATAACTTTGGCACTACAGCTTCTGCTATTTTGACTGAGTTTCTTTCCACAGATGATATTGTTTCTATGTCCATTGATGAACTTGTTCAGTTCATTTGTGACAAAGGTAAAAATCGTTTCTCAAATCCACTGAATACTGCTAATTTATTAAAGCAGGCAGCCAAAAACTCTTACAGACTTGATAAATGCCTTTATGAACCCATTACGGTTTCTATTGCTTCATCATTTAACTGCATTCAGGCTTTTGAAAATGAAATCAAAAGGCTTGACAAAGCTATTGAAAAGGCAATTAAAGGCTTAAACACAAATGAATATCAATGTTTGTTATCCATTCCGGGTATTGGTCCTGTTTATGCTGGCGGCATTTTGGCTGAAATCGGTTCAATTAAATCATTTGACTCACATGAGGCGCTTGCTAAATATGCTGGCCTTGTTTGGAAACAGAACCAATCTGGGAATTTTAAAGCTGAAGACACAAGAATGTCTAAGGCTGGCAATCGCTATTTGCGTTACTATTTGATTGAAGCAACCAATAGTGTTAAAAACCACGCGCAAGATTATAACTGTTTTTATCGCAAAAAATTTGGTGAAGTTAAAACTCATCAACACAAACGCGCACTCGCACTTACTTCAAGAAAACTTGTTCGTTTGATTTTTGGTTTGCTGGACAAAAATAATCAGCTCTATTCGAAAAGTGTAGAGCATTTAACTTAATTTGTCGTATTTTAGCTTTTTTTCTGTTTTTGAAAAAAGGCTTGCTTTGCTTTGCTCTTTTTTTCGCCTTTGTCGAAACTTTCAGTTTTTCCTATTGACATATCACCAGATTGCTTTTTTACTTATATCAATTTCAAACTTCATACGGACTAAATCTGATGTTATGTCACGGTGAAGCTCATCACAAACAACTCGTTATTCCATTGAAATTCTGAAATTAGTGGTTCTTTCATAGGATAAAACGTCATTATACTCTAAAAAAACGCACAAGGGAGGGACAAAATAAAAAAGCTGACCTTGAAAACAAGGGCAGCATAAAAAGCAAACATTGCTTTACTTCTTTCATCCAGACTTGCGCTTGTATAGAGTTTGATAATACAAGCTTTACTGTCGGTATTGGAATTTCACCAATTCATGCACAAAAAGGCTCGCGGACTGTCACCGCCGGTAGGGAAACGACCCCTGCCCTGAAGTATATTATTCTAAAAATAAGTATAACTGTGTATATTGATTTTGTCAATAGATTTTTTGTTACATTCGATTACATGGTAATGTTCCTGAGAACAGTGAAGTTAAGCGGTTATGTATCTGCTTATCGTGTAAGCTTCTGTGCGATGTAGATTGCGCCAATCTCCGGTTTTTCTTTGATAGAAGTAATTTTAATATTTGGAAAAGATTTACTGACCAATGACACAAATGTAGATCTTATATGCTCATTTAGTAGAATGACACTTCCACTTAGTACGATTGTATGATTGTTCAGTTTGTTGCGCGTGATTAGTGATTGGGCAAGATTAAATAGTTCATTTGCTGCGTCCTTTTCAATCTTTTCTGCCACTTTGTCGCCTTCGGCGGTTGCTTCCTTAACAAGTAAAGCGATTTCCGCGATTTTTGCTTTATTAAATGTGTCAGAATACACATGATTAAGCACGTTGGTAATATCATCTAATTTATAATACTGCAAAAGCTTTTCAGTTAAGACTGTTTGTTGTGCCCTGCCATCATGGGCAAGCAACGCGCTTTTGATTGCCTGTATCCCAATCCAATAGCCAGATCCGCCGTCATCTATCAGATATCCCCAGCCACCGGAGCGAGAACTATTTCCTTCTTGGTCAATTGCGTAGCCGATTGAGCCTGTGCCGGCGATAATTGCAATTCCAGGGCCGCCTTTTGTTTCAGTTGCTAAAATCAACTCGGAGTCATTTACAGCCTTGACCGGGCATTGAAAGCCAAGCTCTTTGATCAGAGCTTCCATTTGAACGACATATTCCTGGGTGTCGATCCCTGCACTGCCAATACATAACGCCGCGCAGTCGTTTTTACTGGTGTTGGTCAATTTGTTAAACTCGTAAATCAGTTTTTTGATATTATCAAATACAGTTTCATATGGATTAGAAGTGAGGTTGGTCGAATTGCCGGTATGCCTTCCCACAACTTTCATATTGTTGTCCACAGCAATCAACCTTGAATATGTTCCTCCGCCATCAATGCCGATATAATACAAACATGCCACCTGCTTTCGTATATTTTTAACAGCTTGATCAAATAGTGCAGAAAAACAGTAATTGAGTAGCTTGTTTAATACTGATTTAAACAAGTGATTAATTATTAAATTTCTCCGCGGTAGATCATGCCGTATTATTTAAAGTTATTACAGATTTCTGAAGGCGTTAAAGAATTGATACCTAGCCTAATGCAAGGATTGTTTTTAACAGCTACTCAAATTGTAACCTGCTCAAAGGACTTGATGTTTTGTACGAAATCGTCGTTTTATGTAATTTATGATTGAACACTCCTTTTGTTGTTATAAATTAAGCCGGTCAAGCTATATGTTGTGTAGTAACAGGATACGCCGCAGTGTCTTTGGAAATGAGCCAGCTTGAGATTAAGATTGATGTCATTATACTCCTCCAAAAGGTCTTTTTCAATGCCTTTTGCGACTTGTACCGGAATTTTGCTTTTGCTCTGGTTCTTTCTTTGTCCTACAGGGAAGACAAAGTTTAATAGTCGTGCGGCTGGACAAAGCTTTTCGATATTTAGCAGTACAGGGATTGTTCGAAAAGTATTGAACATGCCACCTGCACTGCTTTTCCCTTGCTCAAAAATCCCGTAATGATTGATATAGATTTGTCTTTTTCACGCATGTCTGGGTTACTGTTCAGATTAGGTATAACGGATTTTTTTGTGCAATAAATTTACATTATATAATCAAAAACGCTGCCATAAAAATATGTATTCGCAAGAAGTCTATTGTAAAATTTAAGTCAGGTGCTATAATAATACTATATTTGTTATATGGTGACAAAAAGAGTCTGCTTTTTTTGTTATTATATTCAGTAAATTTGGAAATTATTCAGTCATATAGGTAGTTGTTGAAAATAGGAGTAAAACAAAAATATTACTGCTTGGCAGAAGGATGAGCTTTCGCAATATTTTTGTTTTTGGTTTTTTCAGCGCTTCCATCAAGTAGAAAAGGAGAATCGATATGTATCCATTAGTATTTGAACCTATTTACAAAGAAATGATATGGGGCGGTATACGTTTGAGCGAAAAGATGAATCGCAACCTTCCCAGCAACACTATAGGAGAAAGCTGGGATATTTCCTGCCGTCCTGGCGAAATGGGCATTGTCAAAAACGGAGATTTAAAGGGCAAAAGTTTTATTGATGTACTGAATATGGATCGAGAAGGGTATTTGGGCAGCCAGATTTTTGAGCAGGAGAGCTTTCCTTTGCTGATTAAAATTATTGACGCAAAGCAAAATCTGTCAGTACAGGTACATCCTGGCGACGAATATGCCCAGAAGGTAGAAAACTATGTCTATGGCAAGACAGAGATGTGGTATGTGATTGACGCTCCAGAGGATGCGTATCTGATCATTGGGCTAAAAGACGACGTAATAAAAGAATCGTTTCGGAAAGCGCTGGAAGACGGAACTGTCGAGGATCAATTGGGCAGACTTCCCATTAAAAAAGGCGATATCATCAACATCCCGGCAGGGCTGGTTCATGCCATTACCGCGGGTGTTATGATCGCAGAAATACAGCAGAACTCGGATATTACTTACAGGGTGTATGATTATGGACGGCTTGGCGCGGATGGTAAGCCCAGACAGTTGCATGTGGAAAAAGCAATTGATGTTTCCGATTTTGAAGGTAAAATCAAAAGAGAAACGCTTTCCGGTCTAAGTATTGAGGCGGACGATAATATCATCACATATTATATTGCTAACAAATATTTTTCTGTGCTAAAATACGACATTAAAGAAAATATAAAGGAACAGACCGATGGTCGTAAATTTTTGGTTTTCACATGCGTCGAGGGCAAATGTGAGATTCGGACAGAAGATGCTGTTACAGAAATAAAATATGGTGATTCGGTTTTTATCCCGGCAGGTATGGGCGTTTTTGAAATTGTTGGTAAGTGTAGCTTGCTCAAGAGCTTCGTACCCGAAATTAATCGAGATTTTGTCGCGCCTTTGACGCAATATGGCTATAGTACAGAACAAATTAAAGAGAAGGCTTACGTCGAAGGAATATAAAGGCATGGAAAATAAGAATGTAAATGAAAGAGCATTGGCAGTAAATATTCTGCTGGAGATCACCGAGCAAGGCGGATACAACAATATTGTATTACGAAAAACATTGAACCGGAATAACGCAATGAACCAGACGCAAAAGGCTTTTGTGACGGAATTGGTTAACGGAACATTGAGAAATCTGATTTTGCTGGACTATATCATTGATCAATTCGCGGGGACAAAGACTGTTAAGATGAAGCCGTTGATTTTGAGTATATTGCGTACCGGGGTTTATCAGATCAAATTTTTGGATAAGATTCCTAATTCTGCCGCCTGCAATGAGGCGGTGAAATTGTGTAAAAAGTTTGGCTTTATCAATCTGTCTGGATTTGTTAATGGCGTACTAAGGAATATTGCCCGTAATATCGAAGATATTCGATATCCGGACGAAAATACCGATCCGGTTCGGTATTTGTCGGTAACATACTCTTATCCTGAATGGCTGATTGAACAATACCTTAATGATTTCGAACGCAATTATGGCTTGGTTAAAGAAATGCTGGCAGTCAATAATATGCCGCCTCAAGTAACTGTATGCGTTAACAAACTCAAGACAGACAAACAGGAACTTATGCAAATACTGGAAAAGGAAGGCGTTGGCGTCAGCACCGGAGTGCTGGCTCCGGATGCTTTAAATCTCAGCGGGACGTCAGATTTGACTCGGCTAAACTCTTTTCAGGATGGCTATTATCATATTATGGACGAAAGCGCAATGTTAAGTGTCTATGCTTTGTGTGTCAAACCAGGGCAAACAGTTTTGGACTTATGTGCAGCGCCCGGAGGCAAGTCGTTTTTTTCGGCATTCCAGATGCAAAATCAGGGCTTGATTGTTGCGGGAGACTTGCACGAACATAGGGTAAACTTGATAGAAGAAGGTGCAAAAAGGCTTGGTGTCGAAATTATTCAAGCGCAGTTAAAGGATGCTGCTGTATTTGATCCTAAAGATGAAGAAAAAGCAGATTGCCTGATGTTGGACGTGCCCTGTTCTGGTTTGGGGTTGGTTAGAAAGAAGCCGGACATTAAATTCGTCAAAACTAAAGAGGATGTGTACAATCTCGCTCAATTGCAAAGAGACATATTGGCAGCTTCGTGGCAGGCAGTGAAAAAGGGCGGGGTGCTGGTGTACAGCGCATGTACAACAGCAAAAGAGGAGACAGTGGAAAATATGTACTGGTTTCTCGAAAATTTTCCTTTTGAACTAGACAGTTTGACAACATGCCTGCCGGGTGGAGAACGGTTTGCAACTGCGAAAGAAGGTTATATTACAATATCTCCGGCAGATTTTGGCTCGGACGGGTTTTTTATTGCCAGATTTATAAGAAAAGTCTAAGAGTTTATATAGATTTGTTTTATGTCCCCAAAATACGGATAGCAGATTGGCTCAAAGGATCAACCGAAGAGGTGTATTTCATTGAAAAGAGTTTGGATTGCAGGTTCTTCTGGCTCTGGCAAAACTACCTTGGCTGAAGTTATAGGAGAAAAATATCACATTCCGGTCTACCACAGAGATTCGATCACCTGGGGAGAAAACGCGCAAATGCGCACAGAGCAGGAGCAGATAGAAATAACTAGAGGAATCACACAAATGGAAACATGGATTTTTGAAGGAGCGCGATTTACCGCGTCAAAAGTTGATGGTAGGTTGGAGCGTTGCGATACGATTATTTACTTGGATATAAACCGTTTTTTGTGTCTGTATAGGGTGATCAAACGGGCATTAGCACAATTTATGGACAGAAGAATACCTAGGGCAGAAATCCAGGCAGTCCGGCTGGATTTGATTCAATATATCTTATTTGAATATCCTCGAAAAGTCGTAGAGCGGCAAGCTGTCTTTTTACAAGCAGAACAAAAGGGAATCAATGTGTTGATTTTGAAGGGGCGTAAGGCAGTCATAAAATTTTGCAGGGAAAAGTCTTTGATTTATACTAAATTCTAGATTAAAATATAACTAACATAGAAAAGCTGAACACTGAGGGTATAATCAAAACTAGTATTAAGCAGTATCGCTTTTAGCAGAAAGGCATTATCCAGATGAGAAAAACAGATATCAAGTCCCTGACGGGGAAACAATTGGAGGCTTTTGTAGCCGAGCTTGGAGAAAAGAGTTTTCGAGGAAAACAGATATTTCAATGGTTGCATAGTAAACAGGCAGATTCGTTTGAGCAAATGACTTCGTTGTCGAAGCCGCTCCGAGAACGGTTGACGGGAGCTGCATTTATTACAAAAGCAGAAATTATTGAAAAATATTCATCCGAAAATGACCAGACGATAAAATACTTGTTTCGGCTGGAAAATAATTATATAATAGAAAGTGTTCTCATGCGTTACGACTTTGGGAACACTGTTTGCGTGTCCACACAAGCAGGCTGTAGGATGGGATGCTCGTTCTGCGCTTCTACCATCAACGGACTGGATGCAAATTTGACGGCAGGCGAAATCTTATCTCAGGTCTACGGGATCACCTTGGATACTGGTGAAAGAATTTCTAATATTGTGTTAATGGGTTCGGGCGAGCCGTTGGATAATTTTGATGCGGTGATGGCCTTTATTAATATTATTAATGATGCAGAAGGAATGAATATTGGACAAAGGCATATTACAATATCCACGTGCGGAATTGTTGATAAAATATACGAATTGGCAGATCGAAATTTACAGGTTACACTGGCGGTATCCCTTCATGCCCCAAATGATCAAATCAGAACACAATTGATTCCGATAGCAAGGAAATATCCAATGGCCACTTTGCTCGAGGCTTGTAAATACTATATTAATAAAACAAACAGAAGAATAACTTTTGAATACGCGTTGATCGACTCAGTTAACGACAGCGAGGAATCAGCACTTGAACTAGCTAGTATTTTAAAGGGGCTGCTATGCCATGTCAATCTTATCCCGGTCAACGAGGTCAGGGAGAGGAGATACCAACAAAGTTCAAAACGAAATGTACAGCTATTTGGAGAATTATTAACTAAGCAGAAGATCGAGACAACAGTTAGGCGTAAACTTGGCGGTGGAATAGACGCAGCCTGTGGGCAACTTAGGAATAGGCATATGAGCTTGTATGGCGGCGATTCCTGATTGAAATTGGGGCGTCATATGGCGGAGCGAATGGAGGAATATAGTCAATATGTCCAGGATTGGAGCGGGTAAAACCGATATAGGGAAAGTGCGCAGCAATAATGAGGATTCCTTTTTTGTTAGTAACGAGAGGCAGCATGTATTGCCGAATGTGTATATCGTTGCTGACGGTATGGGCGGGCATAAAGCCGGAGAAGTTGCCAGCAGCAAATCCATACAGTTCTTTTTGGAATATATTGGGCTTGTGCATGAGGATACCCCTGTTACAGAAGCGTTGAGGGGGGCCGTGGTGTATGCCAACCAAAAAGTATACGAATGTTCAACGGAAGACCCTGCAACAGAGGGCATGGGAACGACCTTTTCCGTATGCGCTGTTATAGAAGGGCAACTTTACTATGCCCATGTTGGCGACAGCAGAATCTATATTATTAACGACATAGAGATCTGTCAGATAACAGAGGATCATACCTTTGTCAATGAATTGATTCAAATCGGTAAACTAACGTTTGAAGAGGCAAAGACCGACCCGCGTCGGAATATTGTTACCAGAGCCCTGGGGACTGAAGAAACAATTAAAGTGGATTGCGGTTGCTTAAACTTGAATTGCTCGGACAAAGTTTTAATTTGTTCCGATGGTCTGACAGATATGTTGTCAGAGCAGGATATATTCAATTGTGTAAACGGGCGAGCTGAGGATGGTCTGGAAATATTGATCCAAGCGGCAAACGATAGGGGCGGACTGGATAACATCACCGCTATTTTGATATAGTTGGGGGGGATAAAGGAATGGTTTTGAACAAAGGCCAAGTAGTGTCAGGAAGATATGAAATTATAGATAAAATCGGCTCCGGCGGAATGTCGCTGGTATATAGGGCAAAAGATATCAAGCTCGACAGATATGTTACGTTCAAGGTTTTACGTAAGGAACATCTGGCGGATGAAGAGTTTATTCATAGGTTTAAGACCGAGGCCAGAGCTGTAGCAAGCTTGTCCCACCCTAATATTGTCAATATATATGATGTGGGCGATGATGAGGATATCAACTATATTGTTATGGAGTATATAGATGGCCTTACTTTAAAGGAATTGATTGTAAAGAAAGCGCCATTCAGTAATGACGAGATTTTGGGTGTAGCCATACAGATCACTGAGGCGCTGGTACATGCGCACAAAAACAATATCGTACACAGAGATATTAAACCACAAAATATATTAGTGACCCAAAACGGGGCGATCAAGGTTACAGACTTTGGAATTGCAAGGACTGCAACCAGCAATACTGCTGTATACGGAGAAAGTACGATGGGATCGGTACATTATTTCTCTCCCGAGCAGGCACGCGGGGGATATGTGGACGCCAAAAGTGACTTGTATTCGCTCGGTATCCTGATGTACGAAATGGCAACAAGTGAACTTCCGTTTGACGGAGACACTTCTGTGTCGATTGCCCTAATGCAGATTAATGATGCGTTGCCTGATATCAGAGCAAAGAACCCAGCAATATCTAAAACTGTAGAAAATATTATAATAAAATTAACTGATAAAAAACCTTTTAACCGGTACACCAGCGATGATGAGCTGCTTCAGGTGCTTAAGAGTGCAATGATTGGACATGACTTTGTAGAATCCGGCGGCGGGCGAGATTTGTCTACCACATTAATCCTGACGGGAAAAGAATTTGACAAGATAAAGCAAGAGTCCAGAAAAAGCCAGGAATTTGACGGTGAAGATGATTTTGGTGATGATGAAGAGGAATATAAGGATGACGAAGATGAGCTTGACCGAAAAGCCGAACGAAAGGTCAAGATTGCAGCGGTCGCAACCGGCCTGGTTATTGTATCGCTAGCAGTTTTCGTAATGTTTAATATATTTAAAAAAGATAGGGTTGCTTATATTACAGTTCCTGGCATCGAAGGAATTCAGTATGCGGAAGCAGAAGAAACGTTTGAAGCACTTGGACTAAAATTAGTTAAGGCGGCAGAAACATACTCTGACGAAGAGGAAGGCATTATTTTGCAGCAAGATTTAACAGAAGGATCAACGGTCCTACCGGGCGAAATCGTCAATGTAAATGTCAGCAAAGGAGAACAACCCTATGAAGTTCCCACATTGGTCAACAAGGAAGAAAATGAGGCATATCTGCTCGGCAGTCAGGCGGGTTTTGAGGTAGAGCGCCAATATGAGTTTAGTGATGATACTCCTATTTCAGTAGTTTTTGCGCAAGATCCAAAAGCTGGAGAAGAAGCAAAAGCCGGTGAAAAGATTACGATCTATATTAGCAAAGGAAAGGAAAAGGTTACCGCTGTTGTACCGACGTTGCTTGGTTTGACCGAAGAAGAAGCAAGGCTGGCAATAATTGCAGCGGGATTAAAGATTGGTACAGTTGGCAGAGCAGAAAGCGCTCAGTATGCAAAAGGCTTGGTTTGCGCTCAGCTCATACCGGCGACCAGGGTTGTAGAGGCGGATACTCCTGTAGGTTTTAGCCTAAGCACAGGAGCGCCCCAGGAAACTACCGTTCCAGAGTTGCCTACCAATCCCACATTAAAAGAAAAGAAAATCTTAATTGACCCAGTAATTGAAGATGGTGTTGGGAGCGTAAGTATTAAGCTGCTTAAAAAGACAGCAGACGGCTATGTACCAGTTCACACCAAAGAGGTTAAGGCTTCAGAGTTGCCTTATTATGTCAGCGTTACAGGGTCAGGTAAGGTAGAATATACATTATATGTTAACGGTATTGCCAGAGGAGATGGTATTGTCGATTTTGACAGTAGCGATGACAATGGTAACAGCCTGATCGATTCGTCTGATACGGAGCTGTTTGTACCGGATGAGGCGGATGTGGATTCCGCGGGATAACAGGATATAGTTATCGAAATATAGATAGTGTACCAAAATTGTTGACGTGAAACATCAAGATCTTGGGCAGCGCCCCATGAAGCAAGTATCAACAATTTGGCATACTGCTCCAATATTAAAGTATAATTAAATTGTAATGTTAATACGAAAATAGGCGCTTTTCCTATTTTCTCGTTACGTGATTGAGAGAGATACTCGACTGTTAGGAGGAATTAAATGCTTTGTGGCAGGATCGTCAAAGGAGTAGGAGGTTTATATACTGTCGATACGGGGGAAGCAGAATATAGTTGTCAGGCCAGAGGCTTATTCAGAAAGCAGAAAATCACTCCACTTGTGGGAGATTTCGCCGATATACTGGTGATTGATGAAGAAAAGAAAACCGGATACCTACAGCATATACGGGATCGGAAAAATGAGTTGATCCGCCCCAGGGTTGCTAATGTGGATCAAGTCCTAGTCGTTTTTGCTGCGGCATTTCCTGAAATTGATATGAATCTGTTGGATCGTTTTATTATCTTGGCAGAGGAACAAGTTCTTGATGTCGTTATTTGTATCAACAAAATAGATTTGTCCGAGCATCTGATTTATACTGAAATTGAAAAGTTTTATACCGATATAGGATATCCGACCTTTTGTGTTTCGGCAACAGAAAATATAGGCGTGGACAGGCTAAAATACTTGATGTGCAATAAGGTGTCGATCGTTGCCGGCCCTTCGGGCGTGGGGAAATCAAGCTTGATTAATTCAATTTTTCCTCAGCTTTCGCTTCAGACCGGAGAAATCAGCCGCAAATCTGAACGGGGCAAGCATACTACCAGACATACCGAAATTATTCGGTTTGCGGACCAAAGTTATATAGCGGATACACCAGGGTTTACTTCCCTTGAAATAGATTTTATTCCAAAGGAGAACTTACAGTTATATTTTAAAGAATTTGATCCTTATTCGGGCAAATGCCGTTTTTCAGATTGTATGCATGTTAACGAACCAGGTTGCGCAATCAAGGCTCAAGTTGGCAATCGGATATCTGAAAAAAGGTATCAGTCTTATTTGGGATTTATTATGGCGGGTTGATATTAGGTAAGGTTCTATCTAACATTATTATTAACAACATGATGATTACAGTAAATTAATTTGAAAGTAATTTACTGACTACTTGAGAGGAGGGCACAGGGATGTATAAGCTTGCGTCTTCGATACTGTCCGCCGATTTTAATATCTTGGGAGAACAGATTGAGCAAATTGAGGCTGCGGGAGCAGATTATATTCACTTTGATGTTATGGACGGGCATTTTGTGCCAAACATTTCTTTTGGAATTCCTGTTTTAAAAAGCATTCGGGCAAATACTAATCTGATTTTTGATGTACACCTGATGATAGCCAGTCCGGAAAAGTATATCAAAGCCTTTTCCGACGCAGGAGCGGATATTATTAATTTTCACTATGAGGCCGCAAAGAATCCTTTAAAACTAATTCAAGAGATCAAAAGCCTTGGCAAAAAATGTGCTATGACCATAAAGCCGGGAACCGATGTTGAAAATATATACAAGTATCTGAATGAGCTGGATATGGTTCTCTTGATGTCTGTCGAGCCGGGGTTTGGAGGGCAGATGTTGATCGAATCCACGCTGGAAAAGGCAAGAAAGCTCAGAGATTATATCACACAAAAAAACCTTGTAATAGATATTGAGATGGACGGCGGGATTTATCCAGATAATTTGGGTATGGTTTTGGATGCCGGAGTCAATGTCGTTGTAGCGGGGGCAGCGATTTTTGAGAACAATAAAATCAACACTAATATAGATATGTTTATGAGGACATTCAAAGAAAGGGAGGTTACTGAATAGGGTTTACTGTAGTGGTAGGGCAGCATTGTAGAAATCAATGATGAAAGAGGAGCAAAATGCGTGTTATATTGATAGGAAACGGCGATATTAAGGATTATGGTTACACAGGCAATATCCTCCAAAGCACGGACTATATCATATGTTGTGATGGCGGAATGCGTCATGCAATCGCAATGGATATTGTTCCGGATTTGATTGTAGGAGATTTCGATTCGGCATCAGCAGAAGACATTGCCTGTTTCCGGGAAAAGGGTGTCAAGTCTTTGACATTTCCTGTAAATAAAGATAAAACAGACCTACAAATAGGTTTGGAATATGCAATTCAAACCATTCAACAACAAATTGAATCTGATCAATGCGAAATTATTCTACTTGCATGTATCGGAAGCCGCTTTGATCATACGTTGGCAAATATGGGTTTACTGAAGATCGCTTTGGATTATGATATCAAAGCATGTATTATGAATGAGTGTAATACAATCTACTTAATTGATAAAGAAATATGTTTGGAATTCGACTCAGGTGGTTATATATCCCTTATCCCATTTGGAGGAGATGTTCAGGGTGTGTGTACCCAGGGGCTGATTTATCCACTGTATGATGCTACGCTAAAATTGGGGGATACGATGGGTGTCAGTAACGAAGCTGAAGGGGTGAAAGCTTGTGTTAGTATCAGGAAAGGCCTGCTTTTCGTTATCTGTTCCAGAGATTAAAATATAGATATTGAACTTATGGTTTTTCGAACATGAAGTGCGAGCGTAATCTTGCAGACACGATATTCTAGTGTGTCTGCAAGAAAAAATAGCTTATTTTATGGCTATTAAAAAATATATATGGGGGAATAAATATGGGAATATGCCTTCGATTATTGGCGCAGGCAAAAAAGTATTGGATATATCTGATCATTGCAATGCTTTCAATCATCGGCCTAACAGCGGCTCAATTATATGCGCCAATGGTTATCCGAGAGTTGACGAATCTAGCCGTAAATGCAGATCCAGATATTGCACAAAAAGCGTTGGCTATGGGAGTATCGCTTTTTGGAGTCTACCTGGTTCAAGCAGGATGTCAGTTTATCAGACAATATTTTACCCACTATGCTGCATGGAAATTTGTTGCAGATATGCGAGTCAAAATCTACGACAAGCTTCAGCAGCTTTCGCTGAAATATTATCATGACAAGCAGACTGGGCAGTTGATGAGCAGGATTATAAACGATACATCGGAGATGGAGGTTTTGATTGCACATGCTGCGCCGGATATGATCGTCAATGTCTTGATTTTTGTTGGGGTCGCGATAATGCTTTTTTTCGATCAATGTCCAACTGGCCTTGGTAAGCTTGTTTTCTATCCCGCTTTTAATTGTATTAAGCATATTTTATTCTAAAATGGTTTTGCCCAAGTTTCGAAGCAGACAGAGAATTGTCGGGGAACTGAATGGAACCTTGCAGGACAATTTGACAGGGATCAAGGAAATTCAGGTTTTTAACCAACAGGACTATGAGACGGGCAGGGTAGGTAAGCTTGCTCATGCTCATGCGGATCAGACTTTGTCAGCGTTAAAGCTTGGGGCTATTTACCATCCATGTATTCAATTTGCAAGCTCGATAGGAACAGCTTTTGTAATCATGTATGGCGGTTATCTGGCATCAAAAGGTGAAGCACCGATTGCAGATATTGTCGCTTTTGTTATGTACCTAGGAATATTCTATCAGCCGATCACCACTTTAGCGAGGGTTAATGAGGATATTCAGACCGCTTTGGCAGGTAGTGAACGCGTATTTGAAATTTTGGATGAAAGTATTGATGTCAAGGAAAAAGAAAATGCAATCGAATTAAAAAATGTCAAGGGAGCAGTCGAATTCCGAAACGTGGATTTTAGATACAATGAGTATAATGATGTCCTGACGGATGTCAATCTTAAGATCAACCCTGGTGAAATCATTGCTTTAGTAGGCCCAACAGGTGTAGGCAAGACAACGATGATCAGTCTGTTAAACAGGTTTTATGACCCGATTAAAGGTGAAATTTACATAGACCATACGAACATAAAAGATGTGACACTAAAAAGCCTAAGAGATAATACCTCGATTGTTTTGCAGGATATTTTTCTGTTCAATGGAACGGTTGCCGAAAACATCGCTTATGGGCAAAAGAATGCTACTCGTGAGCAGATCATAGAAGCGGCAAAAACTGCCCGCGCGCATGATTTTATACAAGAGCTGGAAAATGGATATGATACTATGATTGGCGAAAGAGGCGTTCGATTATCTGGCGGGCAGAAGCAAAGGTTGTCGATTGCTCGTGCGGTATTACGTAATAGGCCGATTTTGATTCTGGATGAGGCTACAGCTTCTGTAGATGTGGAGACGGAAATGTTGATTCACGAGGCTATGGATATTGTTATGCAGAACAGGACCACTATCTTGATTGCACATAGGCTTTCTACAGTCAAGAAAGCGGATAAGATAGTTGTTATTAATGAAGGCAAAATTGAAGAGATCGGTACGCACGACCAATTAATGAAAACGGGAGGACTATACTCTCATTTGGCGAAGATACAATATTCTTTAAATGATTAGAGCAATTTCAGAATTTCAACAGAATAGCGAGATGTTGTTTGTCACGAACGTTTCACGACGACATAATACGGAAGTGAATCTGCATAAAATTCAAAATCACTATAAAACTTTTTTGGGAGAGCAAAAGTTGCTCTCCCTTGGTTTTGCGGTTATTTATTCAGTTTGCAGATTTTTGTTTGTGATATAAGATAGACATACAAACTATATTTGTCCTGGTTTCTCAGTGACTACCGCTGATATAGTATATAAAAAACGGGATAATAGATAGCTCTGCCGGTATATTTATCCCTATAGCATACGTCCGCAATACAAACAAAACTTATCATTTTCGTTGTTGATTTCTCCGCAGACGCCGCATTTCTTGCCTGCTTGAGGCGCACTTCCGGTATGAGAAACTTCTTTTTCAGCAACCGGAGCTGTTTGAGTACTGTCTTCTGGTGTTTTATATATAGATTCCTGTACTGGGTCAAATTCCTGGTAGTCTGTGGCTGGCGTTTCTATTGATGTTGATGTAAATGCTTTGTCATTCATATTTGCACCGCATTTGGGGCAAAATTCAGAGGATTTGGGGGCGCTTTTGCCACATGCCGGACAAGACCTCGTACCCTTGGCAATATCCAGCTGTTGGCGAAGCTCCGTTATTTTTTTCTCATGCTCATTGATTTCGATATACTTTTCGTCAAAAAATTTCCCCAACGAACCGCCATAAGCATAAATTTCATGCACCTTCTTGCCAATCTCTTCATACAGGCTTTTTAATCCTGTTTCCTCATTGGACAAGGCCATACTTAATTTGGTTGTTTTTAATATGTCTCCAGAAGTTTTAGTTATGGTCTTGGTCAGGTTGACTAATGTATTCTTAATATCGTCCATAGAATGAATCATCACCTTTGTTATGTTTTCTTATTCAAATAAACGTATTAATAGTTGTTTAGTCTGAATATTGTAACTGAACTAGACTTATTTCATTCGGGGTACTTCAAATAGATTATTAAAATTAATGCAACTGTTGAAATCCTAAAATTGCTCTAAAGTCCAAGCTAACAGAACCTAATATTTCTCATATTCTTCCTTGCGGTATCTTTCCATCATAACCTTAAATAATTCGCCGTTTGTCGGTGGTGTATAGGTAATCGCATTAGCTCCGGCTTTAATAGTTTCGGATATAAATATGTCAGAAGGCCCACCTGTGGCGATAATAGGGATTTTCGGAAAATCTTTTCGAATCTTTTTGACGATATAAGCTGTCTTAGGGCCGCCGGAAACATTCAATATATCCGCGCCATGTTGGAGCTTTTCTGCGATATCTGTCAGCTCGGATACGATAGTGACCACAACAGGAATATCTACAGTATTCTTAACATTCTGTATTGTTTCCAAGGGCGTCGGTGCGTTTACCACTACCGCCAGCGCGCCTTGAAATTCTGCGTGCAAAGCGACATTTACCGACCGGAGGCCATTTGTCGTCCCGCCTCCAACTCCGCATAAAACAGGAACATCTGATACACTCATGATGGCCTGGGTAATTGTTGGATGTGGCGTGAAAGGGTATACTGCGATGATTGCATCCGCATTAGCATTTTTAATAATTGCGATATCAGTTGAAAACAGTAGGGAATGGAATGTTTTGCCTCCGATTGTGATACCTGTGGTTTCTTTTTTAATAATTTCCGGCACCCGGATAATGTGCTTTTTTAAAGACAATGTCAATTCCGGGATATATTTCTCCGAGTTGTTTTCGTTTTCCATAATTCCGCCTCCCTTATTACAATTTGCAACCTCCTGTCAACTTTCAAATCAGCTACGTTGAAACTCGGCGATTGCCTCAGGGGAATAAAAGACTTCCAATAATGTCAAACCTCTGGCTTCGGCAGTCATTCCTGCCTGGTTTCTGTCTTTGGATTCGATAATCCGCCGCATATTGTCTGCTTTTTTCTTTCCTTTTCCTACATCAATCAGTGTACCGGCGATGATCCTTACCATATTATATAAAAAACCATTGCCTGTAACTTTTATAGTGATTATATCGTTGTCTTTTGCTAATTCTATCTTATGGATTGTTCTAACTGTGTTCTGTTCCCTAAGTATAATTTGATCTTTATCGATTCTTTTACTTTTCATCAGGCTTTGCGCACTGGTTCCAGCGGCGCAGAAAGCTTTAAAATCATGCTCTCCTACAAAGTATTCCGCAGCCTCTTGCATTTGCCCAAGATCCAAAGGTGCATATACTTGACAACAACTGTTCCTTATAATAGGATTTGAAAAATAAGAATTTAAAATCTTGTATTCATATGTTTTTTTAACCACATCCGATATTGGATGAAACCGGTCAGAAGTCCCTATAGCGTCATGAATTACAATATCCCTTGGTAACCATTTATTGATTACGAATGGTAGGTTTTTAAGCGGAATATGAATGCTATTCTCATTCAGCTTATATGCGGCCCTTTGCCCCAAAGCATGCACGCCTGTGTCTGTTCGGCTGGCACCTAGTACAGAAATTCCTTCCTTATATGCCTGACAAAGAGCTTCTTCAAGCTTGTTCTGAACAGCGCACGCATTGGTTTGCTTTTGCCATCCTGCATAATTTGTCCCGTCATAGGCTATTGTCAATAATATTCTCATAGCTCAATCCCACTATAACATATTTAATCCAATTACAGCGGCAAAAAAAACCGTAATCATACCTATGGCCCTGTAATCGCGCATTTTAAATACCATTTCCTTCATCCGCGTCCTGTTGATATCTCCTCGGTAGCATCTGGCTTCCATGGCTGTGGCGAGGTCATAAGCTCTACGGATGGCCGAGATAAACAAGGGAACGAGCAAGGGAACTAGACTCTTCGCCTTTTTCATCAATCCGCCTGTATCAAAATCGGCTCCTCTGGCCATCTGAGCCTTCATGATTTTGTCCATCTCTTCCAAAAGCGTCGGGATAAACCGGAGTGCTATTGTCATCATCATCGCAATTTCATGTGAGGGAACACCAATTTTGCTGAACGGTTTGAGAATAAACTCGATTGCATCGGTCAGTTGCATACTGGATGTTGTCAGGGTCAAGAGGGAAGAACCCATAATAAGCAACGCAAGCCTGACCGTCATTTTGACAGCGGTAATTACTCCGCGTGTTGTAATATTCAGCCCAAATACTGAGAACAAAATATCTTCGCCAGGAGTAAAAAATATATTAAGAACAGTCGTAAACAAAATAATCATCAATATACCCTTTAGCCCTCTAGCGATATATAAGGGCGGTACATTGGACATATAAATCATCAGTACCAGACAAGCCACAGCGAATAAATAGCCCCATATATTGTCAACAATAAATAACGCTGTGATGTAAACAAAAATCCCCAATAGCTTCACACGGGCGTCAAGGCTGTGTAGATATGATTCTACTGGATAATATTGTCCGATTGTAATATTTTTGAACATAAATTTACATCCCCTGTTTCTTTTTGGCAAGCGCCGAAAGCAAAGCCTCCGCAGCAGCTCCAACCGTATAGATATTCTCGGGTAAATCAAACCCCTTATCTCTTAGCTCAGCCATAACATAGCTGATCTGAGGTGCAGCAAGGCCAATCTTTTCCAGCTCATAACACTTGGAAAAAACCTCTGAACAGGTTCCGGTCAAGGCGATCTTTCCTTTGTCCATAACTACTACCTTTTGCGCATACCTGGCAATGTCTTCCATGCTATGGGAAACAAGGACGACGGTTAGGCCAAGTGCGTCATGCATGGCTTTGATGTTATCCAGAATACCATCTCTGCCCTTTGGGTCAAGACCGGCGGTTGGTTCGTCCAGAATCAGGATTTCCGGGTTCATTGCCAGAACACCTGCGATAGCTACCCGCCTTTTTTGTCCACCTGACAGCTCAAAAGGAGATTTTTCATACAGCTCCTTGGGTATTCCTACCAGATCAAGGCTTTTTACAATATTTTTATGGATTTCATCTTCACTCAAGTTCAGATTTTTGGGGCCAAAGGCTACATCTTTATATACTGTCATTTCAAATAACTGATGCTCTGGATATTGAAAAACCAGCCCTACCTTTTGCCGAATTGTCTTGAGTTTTGTTTTGTCTGCGTTGATATCTTCGCCGTCCAGCAAAACCTGGCCTTTTGTAGGCTTGATCAATGCATTCAGGTGCTGTATTAGAGTAGATTTTCCCGAACCTGTATGTCCAATCAGACCTATAAAGGATCCTTTTTCTATTGTAAGATTGATATTATCCAAAGCCTTCTTTTCGAAGGCCGTGTCCGGATTATATATAAATGAAAGATCTTTTATTTGTAATGACATACCGCATCAACCATTTCTTCTATTGTTAATATGCCGTCCGGCAGAAGGACCCCTGCTTGTTTTAGGAGATCAGAGCATTCTGTAACCTGGGGAACATCAAGGCCCAGTGCCTTCATTTGTGCGACATTTCTAAAAACTTCCTTTGGGATATCATCCATAACAACGGAGCCTTGTTCCATCACGATCACTCTTTTTGCTTGTACTGCTTCTTCCATATAATGTGTAATCAGAATAATTGTAATATCTTCTTCCTTGTTCAGTCTCTGGATAGTTTCCATGACCTCTCTTCTGCCGGAAGGATCCAGCATAGCGGTGGGTTCGTCCAGTATAATACAGTCCGGCTTCATTGCAAGTATCCCTGCGATGGCTACCCGTTGTTTCTGACCACCTGAAAGAAAATGGGGTGATTGTTTCAGGTATTCCTGCATCTTTACAGAAGTAACGGCTTCAACCACTCTCTTTCGGATTTCTTTTGGAGCAATGCCCAGGTTTTCGGGGCCAAAAGCAACATCATCTTCTACAATCGTTGCGATAATCTGATTGTCAGGGTTCTGAAAACCATACCTGCGCTCTGCCGGATGTGCCAGATATTCTCTTCTTCCTTTGTATCCAATCCTTTAATCCAGACTGTTCCGCCTGTTGGTTGCAAAAGAGCGTTCAAATGTTTTGCTAGGGTAGATTTTCCAGAGCCGTTATGTCCCAAAATTGCGACAAAATCGCCTTTTTCAATCTGTATATCCACACCGTTCAACGCTGTAATATCTTCCGAAGGCTCTGTATTTTGCCCGTCGCCTTCGCCGGTATCCGATATTTGATATCTGAACACCAGATTATCTGTTTTGATCATATGTTCCTGTGTTCTTGCCTTTTTGTTATTTGCCATGCTGCCCACAACCTTTATTCTTCCTGTTTCAAGTTTTACTATTAAATAATTTTGATTACGATGAATAGGTATATACCTGTAGGTATTACCGATACTCCGTCGCTTGCGGCGAAGTAATTCATGTATTTTAGCAGAAAATTTCTATATATTACTATTTTTTCAGGATTTATGAATTATAACACATAAAAAAAAAGCTGTCTACAAATATATATAACCGAATTTTTAATTAGAGTATCACTCAAGTTGGTTATTTGAGCGGACATATCGTTTTAAATAACCTGAAAGGTATTGTAAAAATTGGACGTATAGTAAAAAATTTGTAATATCTATTGATTTCATAAAAACAATGTTGTATAATATCTATTATAAAAAATATTGCTTTTAAAAACGATATTTTTTTACCAATAACTTAGCACTCATCAGTCTTGGTGGCTAATAACTTCTTGAAATAGAATTTAGTTTAACATTTTGGATTAGCGCATAGAAAACTGCTAAAGATATAATCATAAGGAATGAAAAAAATAAGGTGTTAAACTTTTCTAAACATACTTGTGACGAAAAGTTTACACTAATTATACTAATCTCAATTTAAACGGGAGCAATCAAGCAAAAAATGACGGTGACTATTAGGTGTTTTTTGCGTTGTATTGCGGTTATCTTAAAGGAGATTTATATTAATTATTTCATCATTTCTAAATAAGATTAAAACCTGCCGCTACAAGCATAGAAATATAAGTAAAGAATCGAACAGTAAAGTCAGACACGAAAGTAGTATGAAGCTTATAAGTTTCGGCAAATTTGGGAACGGTACAAATCCGAGGCGAGACTTCTTGTATCACCAAGCCGTTTTGCTTTAATCAAAAGAGGTATTGCCTTTTTCCCTCTGCTTTTTGTGGGAACTCAATCATTTATAAGGAGGTATTATAATGAGTATATTATGCGAAAAATGTAAGAAGAAAACGGCGACCGTATATGTCGAAAAAATAACTAATGGACATAAATCACAGTACAACCTATGCTCCGATTGTGCTCAAGGCTTTGATAATAACCTATCGCTGGATAACTTTCTAAAAAACTATATCAATGTAATGTTGTCGGATGTTCAAAACTTTGCATTCAAAGATGTATCGCAAAAGCAGACAGCGCCATTATGCAAAAAATGTGGCATGACCTACGACGATTTTAAACAGTATAACCGGTTAGGCTGCACCGGCTGTTATGATGCGTTCAGTGACCAGTTGAATGTGGTCTATAAAAGTATTCAAAACAACTGCACCCACGATGGGAAGGTACCGGCGAGAGTGGGGAGCGATATTAAATATATGAAGACACTGGATCAGCTAAAAAGAAACTTGTCTATGGCAATCGAGAAGGAAGAATACGAAGAGGCGGCAATACTGCGAGATCAAATTAGAGAGCTTAATAAAATACGTAATGATTGAAAGGATGGGATAATATGCAAAATGAAAAATGGTATGAATCCCAATTATCGGACAATTCAATAATTATCTCCAGCAGAGTCAGGCTTGCCAGAAACCTTAAAAACTATCTGTTTCCATTGAAGCTAAGTTCGGACGATGCAAAAAAGATGATTCATGAGGTTACCACTTCTGTTTTGAACGAAGCAGTGCCGGGAGATGATGTTGGCGGGGCAAACAATACTGTGGGTAGTTTGCGCCCGGAGGAAGGTTCGTTCAGGCTGGTCGATTTAAAAGGATTCTCTGGTTCGCAGCAGCAAGGACTGTTAGAGAATCATATTATTAGCCCACTGTTTTTATTAAACAAGGATGAAAAGGCGTTGTTTATGAAGGATGATGAGTCTGCTTCAATAATGATAAATGAAGAGGATCACATACGTATACAAACGATTTTGCCTGGCGATAATATTGATGACGCGTATAAAATGGCTGACCAAATCGACGATATAATCGAGCAGTCCATTGACTATGCTTTTGATAAGGAATATGGATATCTAACCGCCTGTCCTACGAATACCGGTACTGGCCTAAGAGCAAGCTTTATGCTTCACTTGCCTGCATTGGAAATGACCGGAAGGCTGGAGGCTGTAATTCCGTCTATAAGCAAATTTCGGCTGACATTGAGAGGCATTTATGGCGAAGGCAGTGAATCTCTTGGCAGTATTTACCAGCTTTCTAACCAGATTACGCTTGGCTATTCGGAAAGTGAAATCATTAAGATGCTTAAAACTTTTTCTAAAAGTATTATTGATGAGGAAAATCTTCTCCGGCAAAAGTTGTTTACTGATAGTGGTCGGGATTTGGAAGATAAGATTTCCCGTTCCTACGGTATTCTGACGAATGCAAAAAAATTGAACGCTAAGGAAGCAATGGCCTTACTGTCGAATATACGTCTTGGGTTTAATACGGGGATGTTGAAAAAACCTCATCCTCAAAAAACAATCTATAATATTATGATGGAAATACAACCAGGTAACATTCAAAAAATAGTAAGCTATGATTTGAACGAGAACGAACGGGATTTTTTAAGGGCGCAATATATCCAGGAATGTCTGAACAACGGAATATAAAAACCATTTTAGAAGGAGAGGATACATATGCAGGAGAAATTTACCGAAAAAGCTAGGGAAGCGATCCAAAAGTCGCATGATGCGGCAGTCGCTATGAATCATAATTATATCGGCACAGAGCATTTGTTATTAGGCCTTTTGAGAACCGGTAACTCGGTTGCATCGAGGGCTTTGGAATCACAAAATATTACGGATGAAGCGTTTGAGGAAAAGGTTCGGGATTTGTCTGCCGATGCCGTCAGCACTATGGCTGGCGCGCAACTTCAAGGCTATACGCCTAGGACAAAGCGGATTTTTGAAAACAGCCTGGATGAGGCAAGAAGATTTAATTCTAACTATATTGGTACAGAACATTTGCTGATTGCGTTGCTTAAAGAAACCGATAGTATTGCCGTCAGGATTCTTTCCGAGATGAACGCAAACATACAAAAAATATATGAAGAAATTCTCGCGCTGATTGGCGAAGGAGAAAAAAACCAGGCGTATCAAGCGTATTCCGGGAATATGAATATGAACAAAAAAAACCAAAAATATCAGGCGCAAAAAACCAATACGCCAACCTTGGATCAGTTCAGCAGAGATTTTACCAAGCTGGCAGCTGATCATAAGTTTGACCCGATTATCGGTAGGGAAACAGAGATTGAAAGAGTAATTCAAATTCTTTCACGGCGCACAAAAAACAACCCTTGTCTTGTAGGAGATCCTGGCGTAGGGAAAACTGCTATTGCGGAAGGGCTTGCTCAAAAAATAATCGACGGAGATATCCCTGAGACATTAAAAAATAAAAGAATTGTTTCGTTGGATCTATCCGCAATGGTTGCAGGCAGCAAATACAGGGGCGAATTTG